>JAUESE010000057.1:2132528-2143894 GCA_032274725.1 Malacoctenus triangulatus | reverse complement strand
TTCCCCCAATTGGAGGGACACGAAACAGTGATGTCTTCCACCTGTCTGCCTATTGGTCAATCCTACAGCTCTCAGGTATATTTGCCTTCGATCAGAGTCCTGCGGTTCCTCACTGGCACACCTATAGCACCGCTGAACACACACACACACAGAACGAGTGTGTTTAATTTAACAGTTTCAGCAGTTGATGACGCCGTTCCCCTGAGCTCTGTTTTCTGCTCCACGCGCTGTGTTTCAACATATGAGCCTACAACATTTGACCGCAGCTTTCCAAAGCATGCTGACGAAAAAAAAAAAGAAAAGAAAAAAGAGAAAGGAGTCGGTGCGAGAGCTGCAGTGGTCGCCAGGCTCACTGAGGCCGCACACAGACGACTTGGTGGGGCTGTCGGTGAGAATCAGAGCCGCGGCTGTGACGGACGGTTTCAATATTGATTTCATAAATAAACAAAGCTCACCATCGATCCTAATGTTATTTTGCATTTCAATTACTGCTCCGAAACATAACCTTCAAACAACTGACCGCTCAATACCAATAGCCTCCCCTGATAAACACCCATATCGTTACCCACCTTACATCACATTTTGTAACCAGGCGTGAATTACTGGACGGAGGGTTAACTTCCAACAGCACCAGGGGAGACGCGAGCAAAAGAAAAAATCACTGTTTGAAACTTCTCCACGCAGGGATTTCTCTCAACTTCTGAGTTCAACTGTATGGAAGTGTATGGATATGTGCATGCATGCATGTGTGTGTGTAAATGAAGAGGAGCCCTTCAACGTTGGAGCAACAGGAAGAAGTGCTGACGCACCGTGTCAGTGATAGCACTCTGCTGCCACAAGGGCATGAGAGCCCACATAGGCTAGCATTATCCTTCTAGGCTAATGGACCTGGTTATTTTTAAACAGATTCGCACACTGCGGTGGAGGTATCCAAGGTTACAGTGGACGACAAATCACGAGGAGCGCACGCCAGCGGGGGAGGGGGGGGGGTTGCGATTTCTGCGTGGGTGCATGTTTTTGGATGAAGCAAAGACGTGCGGCGGGTAAACACGCAGAGGTGGAAGGGGCCAAATGGGACATTTGCGCCGAAGACGCTGCATGTGAGGGCCCTGTCTGTTGGTCAAGTGCTACGAGGTGTCCATGAAGTGATACTGGAGAGAAAAACAAAAACGTTGCTCAATTTACGATGATTTTACATAAATACGTGAATTAAAAGTCAACGTGAAAGAGACTTTGTAGTCAAACAAAAGCAGTGCGTGATTTCTTTGATTCAAAGTCTTTGTGCGTCTGTACGAACAGCTATGAACCCAGATACCTTTGGAGCTACACAAGAGTGAACATCCACAGACTGCCAATACACTCTGCATCCACATTTGGCCTGGAGAGGGACAACATGCTCCCCCCCCCCCCGCACACACACTCAGCCTGAGCTGAGTGACATATTTACAGTGAAAGTAATGATACTAGATACCAGAAATGAGAGGGCTCCAGCGTGGCCAGTGGACTCAGGAATCTCTCTAATGAATTGGACAACAAAGCCCTGTTGGTACAAGGAAGAAGCATTTAGAATGGGGAAAACAGTGAACTGAAGCACATCAAGTTGTTGCTAGAAAGCCACACATCCCAGCGCCGCCTGAACGCCCCGGGAGACGAGGAGGGCGGGAGTGGGACAGGTGGGTGAGCAGGGCTGCACGCCGCAGCCACAGAGGCCACCGGCTCCTGGCTCATAGCGGGGTGGCCGTTCTCGGCCAGGAGCCTCTTCTGGTAATGTATTCTGAAACCAAATTACCGTAAGCTGATCCCATCTGGATAGTGTCTGTGCACGGCTGCTTTGGTTACCCACCACTGCCTCTAGCCCGCGATAGCATCTCCATGAAGACAGCAAAAATCTGATTAACCCAATAACAATGAAACACTTGGTCAAAGAGCAAAGAGCTTTTAACTTAAGATACACTAATGCAATTCCCTCGCCTTGTTTTCTGAAACCTAATAAGGATCACGTGGGCCGACTGCTCGAGATGGGTGTTTGCAGGCTCTAATGCAGCGAGCTGGGAATGAAGTCAAACAAATTGAAATCTAATTCATCACTGTGTGCTAACTTCTTTGTGCTCCTCGAAAAATACATTAAAAAGCTCTTATTTCATGAGGGGAAATTGGAGAGCCTTGTTAGTTTATTGCAGCGGCTCTGCACCGGGCTTAACAAAAGCATCGGGTGTTGATGGAACATTTAGAAGCACAAAGAAGTCACATCTCAATTCACTGCCGCTCAGATCTGTGTGTGTGTGTTTTTTTTTCCAGGCCAGCACAGCGGAGCTCCTGCTGGCCAGCGACAGCCGCAGCTGACTTTTTTTTGTTTTTTTTAGATGGTGTGAACGGCCACGGCCAGCAGAACGAGAAGAAAAAAAAAAGCCCGTCACACTCGTGGAGTGAGTGACCTCAATCACCGCGAGTGACATTCAGGCTTCAACAAGTCAAGCAAAAGTTCATGAAGGCAACAATGAGTTACACCTCACAGTCAGGGCACTAAAAAAAACTGGCTCTTGATTGTGGCACAGCTCAATAACCTCAATAAACAGCTCACTCCTCTGTTTCAGTCCCTCAGATCAGTGCAGGTGTGTGCGACGGTCAGTCCACTACAATGTTGTGCTAATCACATACGTCCCACTGATCCTCTCAGCCAAGCGTTGTGGCACATCCAGCCCTCGTTGAGGAGCTGCACATCCCTCTGTGCAACGAGCACTGGAGCCTCACAGCTGAACACAAACGAGCAACACTCCAACCAGAGCTGCACACGGCTCAACTACACACTCTCAGCAGGAAGACATGGCATCAAAGAAATCACTCCCACCAAAGGAGAAGTCACGATTTAGGTCAAATTTTAGTTTACCTGCTGAAAAAAATTAACAAAAAAGATTTTTTTTTGAGTTCTTTGGCGCATGAACAGGAAACGACTTGAAGAATAAACTGCTGTTTCGGGTTTATCAAAGTAATTTTTAAACTCAATTAATTGACTGAAATGTTGTACTAATGTCCAGCAAATACTATAAAAAACTGAGGTGGGAAATAACATCCCTCCCATGTCTAATGTTATGAAGTGTGAATTGTATTTTTTTTATTACCCACTAATTAAAGGTCAGTGCAAAGTTTAACAAAATCTTCAACAACTGATTAATTTACAATCAATATAAGTTGAAGCAAATGAGCCACCACAGAGAGAAAGGAACATTTTATTTTCCGAGGACAAATTTAAAAACCTTTTTTTTCCACATTTGATATATTTACAGGAATTAAGGTTGTGATCATGTAAACCTACAAAGAACAATATGTAAGGAGCAGGGCGGTACGTTTACCTGAATTAGGCTGAGAGGAGTTTTAAAGAAATCGACAATTTCAGCAGAACAGAGAAAAAAGGTTCATCTTTTGATTCTGTACATTAAATACCATAAATATTTGTAACAATCTACGTTCTTGAGGAGAAGTTATGAGGAATATCCAGAAACACACACAGTAAAATGTCCACATATGAAGTGAAGAGGTGTGAAGATCATTAAAAACAACTGATGAAATAAAACTGCATTTGCTGTTTAGAGCAGAAAAATGAATTGAAGCTTTACAGAAACAATTACTTTGAGTCTGTTGTCGAAAGGAATTTGATTTAAAAGGTGCAGAAAATTGAATTTGTGTTCAATTCATCTTTAAAATAATAGATTTAAGCAAATTGCAGGCAAGATTCTATTTTATATTCTACTGAATGTGTTGTGTATTCTGGGTGAAATGTCTCAGAGTTATTGTGAAATCAAAAAATCTCTTGACCAACGTATGAAGAGAAGCCTCCACTTAAACAGAAATAATCGCCCTAATCTTACACTCACTGCTCATTTGAGACAAATTCTTTCAGTGCATGTGTTGCTTTATATTCTCGCAAATTAAAAACATGAAGTTTACTTGGAATGAAAATGAATTATGGAAAAAACAGAGTGATCTCACACAAAAACACACCATTCGACAAGAAGGATGAGATTGTACTTTGTAATTTTTATCAGTTATACAAAATCAGTCGGGCAAATGTTTTTATTTTTCCCCAAAAGCACTGATGTGTTAAAAAACGCCTGACCAATTGTTTTCACAAACCACTACGTCTCAATGTTATGCATTTAAGAACTGTAAACAGTTGAAGTATATTAAAATCAACTTAAATTGAAGGGTTTTTCTGGATCCTGGTGTTCAAGCCTTTTTTTATGCATTGTCTATAATTTGTTACTAATAAAATGTGAGAAAAACAAAAAGTATTTAACAATTTCCTGAAATAAACTATCACCGACTGACTTTTTCCACCAGCTTGAGGATCATTTGGTTGATAATTCTGAAGCGAGTGACGTGTGGAGGACTGGAGTTCCCCGGTGCAGGTGCAGCCAGCTCGGACGGTCCCAGCAGCCAGGACCTGTTCCAGGGAGCAGCTCGCCTGGCGCGCGGCTGACTGGGAGCGACCGAGCAGCTCGCCCGGGGTTACGGGGGTCCTTTCAGTCCTCCCTCTCTGGCTACAAATACATATTACGGCATGTAATTTATCCTCCCCAGTTCCACGGATTCACATTAATCTCATCTCCTTGAAATATTATTCTCATTCTCCCTGGGCGGCCGGATCAGCGAACAAAGCCATCAGCAAACAGGCTCCTAACACGACCAGACAGGTACCCCAAATTCTTTTGGGGCGGAAAAGCAACCTCTTTGCGGAGGGGCAAGTTTAATCAATCCGTCGTGCTCTGTATTGTATTTAATAAAGATCTGCATGCATGAAGAGCTCTCACAATAAATCCTCACACTCACACACGTCCGTCCTGTTGCTCGAGCTTGTCAGGCCAGCTCTTATTTCAAAACTGTTAAAGCAACAAAGTCGAGAAACTAATGTTTAAGAGAGAGAACTGATGCTGAGGTTATATTAAGAGAGAAGCCAGAAATAAAGAAGTGGTGACAGGGAAAAAGTTCTGTGTCTTCACAAGTAGGGGAGAGACATAAAAGAGGAGCAGTCAACATTAAAAGGTAAGAAAAATAAAAAAAAAACTATGAAAGAAATGAAACAAACAAATAAAAGTGCATGATGAGAGATGGGCTGAAAAGAAAAGTGAAGGAAGGAAGAGAAAGAAGGTGCACCTACTGGTTATGATAGCTGAGAGGGTCTGGAAGACAAAGTTCTGAAATGTCCATCAGTCCAGTTTTAGCATTCCAGGAATGAGAGGAAGAGGAAAGAGAAAACAATTGAGACCCGCTTCTTCCCCAAATGATAGCACAGCACCCTCAGAGACACCGCTGCCGAGAAGCCCCTCCAGCACCGCTCCCCCCAGCCTGCACAGGTATGTCGGACTCTGATGGATTGAGTGGGCGCGCGCGTGTGTGTGTGTGAGCATGTGTGTTGTGTATGTGTGTGTGTGTGTTTATGTATATATGAGTGGAAGAGAGAGAAAGAGAGAGAGAGAAAGAGTGTGTTTAAGTGAATGTGTGTGTGTGTATGACAGAGAGAGAAGAGAGGGAGAGAGTGAAGGGGGAGGGACAGATAGACAGAGAGGTAAAAGGGGGGGCGAGAGAGCGTGTGCAAGAGAGAGAGAGAGAGAAGAGAGAAGAGAGAGAGAGAGCGAAGCACAGGCAGCAGTGGGATGAGCGCTAAGATGGAGAGAGCCTGAGAGTGCGAGCGAGAGGAATGACTCTTTCCATGGTCGGGATAGGGCTCTTTAAGACTCAAGGGCTTGATGAATATGGAACAGCTGCTGTTGGCTGGCTCTGAGGGGCAGGACTTAAAGCGACAGAGGGGCCGGCGGAGCGCCGGGGAGGAGGGATCCCAATGCTCACTCGCACACGCCGCTGCGCACAACACACATGGCTCACACGCACACAGACAAAACAAGCTATCGCATGAACAACACGGAGGCGCAGCGAAGGCGGACGGTCGACGCAGGAAGTTTGTCTGCGTCACGGACGAGTTTTGTTGGTTTTAATTGGGAGTTTCAGCTGAAATAAAGATGGATAAAAAAAGGTAGACTGCAGGCATTGGTGCATTTTGTTGTGAATCGGAATGAAAAGCTTGCCAAGCTCACAAATGACAGCAAACTATCTGAAGTTGTTTGTTTTAATTCCCCAATCTGCAGTGAAACATTCAACGTATTTCTTTGTCGTCCCACAAGTTTCCTGACCTGCAGTGACATCAGAGCAGTGCTCCTCGAGCAGACACTATACATCACAGAGGCTCCCAATCACAAGAATTGACATATTGTCAAAAACTCTCTCCACTTTTAGAGCAAACAACTCCATCTGCACTGATAAACACAAACACAAGTGCGATCAGAAAAGCAGCCTGAGTCCCACTATCAAAGTTCCCTCAAGCGATCCAATACATCCGTACACTCCACTTTCAAAGAGCAGAAGCTTTCAGGACAGTAAATGTATTTATTGAGCCGTGTCGTTAGCTCTGTTTGCAAGTGGGACATGTGAGGGACCATTGTGAACCTTTCAGCACCTGTGAGAGATGATCTCAAGCCATAACTCATATTCTGGAAGCCCATCAGCTTCTAAAGCGGCGGAAAATCCAGCCCTGTCTTCTCTAACCCTCGGCTTTAGAGCCGCCTGTGTTTCACTGTTGATCAAGCCCAGGAAGAATGCAGAGAATGCAGATAGCGTTTCACAGTCAGTGAGGCTCTCCATGTTACTGTATCCTCACATTATAAGAACAGAGCTTACCATGGCATCTTGACACTCGGCTGATTCAAGCAAGAAGAAGCGGCGGTGGCTTTTCCCACTCCTCCTCCTCCTCTTCCAAAAAAAAAAAGAAAAGACTCACGAGGTGCCCGACAGCAGTCCTCTGACTCCTCGGTGAAAAAGGAGAGCCGGCGAGGAGGAGTCGCAGTCTACCAGCGGACTCATGCACCCCCCCCAAAAAAGAAGAAGAAGAAGAAGGGAAAAAAAAGGTGTGTATGGTCGCCGTGCTGCTCCTCAGCTTTCTCTGGCTGAACAGGAACAGCGAAACCCCCCGGAGAGGAATCCGGTTCCATTCATCGGCTCACGTTTCCACAATCAATGCAAAAACATCACGCAATCCCTATTGATCATCACAGGCCTATTGATGTGCGGCGATGGCGCGTCCACAGTGGCACGGCTCGCTCAGCAGCTGCTCGCTTTTGGGGGAACTAAACAAATCACTAAATAAATGCAAAATTCAATTAAGGCTGACGCCAATTCAAAACACCTGTCACTGCAATTCATTACAATCGACATCAACGCTGCTCCGACGTGAAGATGACAGATCACCAAAATGTGATTTGAAAAAAAAGAAAAAAAAGAAGAAGCTTACTCAGCTATTTATTAAGGTCACCAATGTAAATTCAGAGGGAGTTTTCTAGCAATTTAGGATTGAAAAAAAAATTCAGAAAACAAGAAATTATCAGTGTGTGTCTCAATAAACTCAACTTTTGTCACTGCAGAAAAGTTAGGACGCCTGCAGGGAAGACGTTCTGTCAGGACTGACCAGTTGAGTCCGAGTGCCGCTGCTAAATCACATCTCTGCATATGTCCCCCCCCCCTCCACCACCACCACCACCACCACAGCCTTCTGTGGCACTGTGGGCTATGAAAGCTGCTCTTATCACGGTTCCTCATCAGCCCTGTTATGAAAAACATCATGATGTGTGACAGCTGATTTGACAGGAAGTGATCCGATCATCCGAATAAATAATAGAAGTGTCGAAAGAAAACACTCGATCACTCAGCGAATGACAACAGTGCGGGATGGAACTGCATTTGGCTAAAATAATAAAGTTAATATTCTTTTTTTTATTCTACATATGTTTGTTGGAAATCACATGTTCACATGTTTGTTTACATGGACCGTGATGATACAGGAAGTAGAACAAAAAAAGTGCTGGAAAGTTGTTGTTTTTTTCAAAAGAATATAATTTCTCTTAAAGTGAATTTAGCAGAGACCACATAGAAAAATAATAGATACTGTCTATTTTAACAATATCTGACCTAAGAAAAGCAGCTATATATTCTAATAGGATATCTTCTTGTCTTTTTATACAGCAGAAATAAGCTAATGCCTGACAAAAAAAATGCTGCATTTCAGATTAAAACTTTATTAAAAACGCAACAGAGCAGCAGAGAGCCACAGTCTGCTCAGCAACTTCAAAAAAATAGAAAAAAATGTCCTGTACAAAGAATCTAATAATTAATTTTAACCAAAAGGTCAGAAAAGTCTGGTGGCATGGTGTATAAATTTAATGTGGGGGGGGGAAGGGGGGAAATGAGCAAACACCCCTCTAACAACCGACCACCCTCGTGACTTTGGAGTGATTTCACACGAAAACAAAATCGACACAACAGAAAGACAGCTTGGCCTGCGAAAAAAATGCAACTGTGTTTAACCTCCCAGGCGTTCATAAACGCTCAAATTGATGAAATAATCCCGTCGCCATTCCCACCGGGACAAGTACAGTGAAGCACGTCCGCGTGCGCGGCCTCAATTAAAGAACACCCCTCGCGCGCGCACGTAATTTACACAGGTGCGTCGATTCCAAATTTTGCTCGAGCGCCAATCCAATTTAAAACTACAACAACAAAAAAAGCAGCTAAAACAACAGGACACCATAACTGCGCGTGTGTGCGCGAGAGCTAAGCAGCGGGTGATGAATGTGTGTTGTACCTTACTCGGACAAGTCATGTCACATCCCCGGCTGAGCACAGCGCACCGTGGAGGGTGGTGGTGTCTCCAGGTGGTGGAGGT
Source organism: Malacoctenus triangulatus (assembly GCA_032274725.1). Taxonomy (NCBI): domain Eukaryota; kingdom Metazoa; phylum Chordata; class Actinopteri; order Blenniiformes; family Labrisomidae; genus Malacoctenus; species Malacoctenus triangulatus. The sequence goes on along the minus strand of JAUESE010000057.1, from coordinate 2,135,127 downwards.
TGCTGCTGCTACTGCTGACGGTGGTGGTGGTGGTGGTAGTGCTGTGGCTGTGTGTGTGCGTTTGTGTGTGTGTGCCTGAGCGCGCCGTTTAACTGCCTCGCACCGCAGCCACACTATCAACTCCTCCTCCGGTGCGCGCCCCGTGGCTCAACCAAACACCTCAGACCGGCAGGCAGCGGCGGGAACCCGGTGAGCGGGGGTCAAATGAGAATCAGGCAGGAACACACACCAAAAAAGGCTGCTGCGAAGAGCTAAATGAGGGATGAAGGAGTTTTAGTACTTTTGGTTCTTTTTTTTCTGCCCCCTTTTTAATTGATTTTCAGTGTTTGAGCTCATGTGTTTTATTATCCCACCGTACATCACTCCCCTGCTCCGTGGATTCCTTCACACGCCCCAGATGGGAAGAAAAAAAGTCCATCATTAGTGCAGTGTGGCTCTGCTGGGTCTGCACAGCTGTGTGCTGGTTGTGTTAGAGGCTCGAGTGTGGTGTGGTGGGGTGAGGTGTGTCCCCCCCCCCCCCCCACCACCGGTTGAGGGACATTTTCACCTGAGGATAAACGGCAGGTGAGCGCCGACGTGAAGGAGGTCGCGCGCATCGCCGCGCCGGTCGCTTTGGTTTCCACTGTTGATGAATAAGTAAGAGGACAATCGCAGTGTCGCGTCTGTGGCACCGGTCGCGGCTGCTGTATCACGTAACCCGGGCACTCACAAATCTCACGGAGTCCAGCCTGACTCGTGAGGGGGGGGCTATACAGTTCCTGTTGGTGGGAGGCAGCACGAGATACATTTAGTCTACATTTTAGTGCAAGTCCTATTCTTTTCTGCACAGCCCATCGATAGACTTTAAAACACTTTTTGGTTTTTAATGTCAAATTTAAGTTACTGTACCATAAAAATCTATTTGAAACGCATCATTTTAACTCCTTTGCTCCTGTGCGATTTATTCAGCAGCACACATCAGGGTTGAATTGTATACTTGTTTTTTTTTTTGTTTGTTTTTCTTCTCCCTCTGCCCCACTTGTCCTGTTCTCCTGCACACATTCTCCATCATTGACTGACTGCCTCAGCTGTGGACCGGAGCTCCCAGCCAGCCTGACAGCCGCAACCGACCCCATCATCTCCACTAGAGGGAGGGCTATCTCACAACAAGCAAGCCCACCGAGGAGCCGCATCAGAGGTGCACTTCTTTATTTTTTCTTGGGGGGTGGGGGGAGGTGGGGGTGGGGGTGGGGTAGTGTAATTCATAAACTGAATGAATGACAGTCGGGACAGTGCCAACAACCGGGCGCACAATAGAGACTCCACTGCATTGACTCCTGGCTACAAAAACCGATCCATTACAAACGTGTAATTATTGTCCTTAATAGATTAATTCATGCTGAAAGATAGAAATGGGTTCCAGGCTATTGATGTAATCATTTCACTGAGGAAATTAAGTGACATTAAAAGAATGATATTGTCACCGCGAAAGTATCATTGATTCTTTTCGAATGCAATTAACTGTATTTCGAAGATGGGCCCTGCACATTGAGCTGTGCGCGGAGCACTGAGGATCACTTCATTTGTGAGAGATATAAAGACCAAATTATCCCATCAAAGGGAAAATCTATAAATGTAATGGCACAGCGCTTCGGTGCTAAGGAACGACAACAGCGGGCCTGTTCAGTTCCCCGCGTATTAACCAGAAGTGAGGCTCTCTCGGCAGCCCATGAGACGGCTGATCCACGCGCTGAGGGGCTGAGGAGAGGCACTGGCCCCGTTCAGCAACTCACAGGTGAATTATTAGAGGCTAACGTAAGCAATCCTCTCATAACAGTGAGCGCCACTGGCTGAGTGACGCCGCGTTATGTAGAACGTATTGTCAGTCGAAATTATGAGATAGTCAGAGAGGTTTCAGATAAAAACAAACTTTCAGGTTTACTTTCTTCTCCTTTGTATTGTTTTATTTTTTTATATTCTCTTGTCCTTTTCCTCAAAGTTGTTTTCTTGGAGACGACAGCGCGACAATCCGAGATCGATCGAGGAGCGTACGTAGTTTTCTGCCAGACTGATTTAAAGAAAAACACAACCAAACTCCAAAACCTGTTCTCGTGCCGACGGGGCGCCAAGCGGAGGAGTAACAGCTCGCCAATTATTGATCACCGAAGCTGCCAATCAGGGCAGCATTGTCTGGAGGTGAAATGCAAACAAGTGGAGACTCCTTAATTGGGATGGTTGCCAATTTTGTGGACGGATCTGCTTTCGTCTGATTGGAAACAGCGCGTGAGTGAGGACGAAACCACAGTTTGGGGGGGCGGTGGGTGCTCCTCACCCTTTTGGGTGTAGTTGCAATATTGACAAGGATTATTAACAAAAAAAATAAAGATCATTAATAAAGTTTCTATGAAAGTTTCTTTTTTTTGTGGGGAAGAAGCAGCTAAAAAACTTTACCTGTCTTCCATTCCCACAGTTTTAGTTCTGAGGTGTGTGTGTGTGTGTGTCGTCCCCCCCCCCCCCCTTGCTCCAACAGAGCTGCTTTAAACCAGTGTGACGTCACTGCTAACGAGTCCTCATTGGATTCAGGTGTGTTGGAGCAGGAAGACACCTGAAAGTCTGAGGA
>JAUESE010000057.1:2044278-2058035 GCA_032274725.1 Malacoctenus triangulatus | reverse complement strand
CCCTCCCAACATGGACGAGCAAGGTGGTGGGGCTGATCTGAGTGAAGACCTGCACACCATGGACAGGTCAGAACAGAGCAGAGCAGAACAGAACAGAACAGAACAGAACAGAGCAGAACAGAACAGAGCAGAGCAGAGCAGAGCAGAGCAGAACAGAACAGAAACTATCCTAGGCCCATTGTGAGGAGATTCACTTGTTCCACCAACTGAATTTGTAAAAAGTAAAGCAAAACCAATCCAAACGGTAAAAACAGATGAAACATGGAAGCACAAAAAAACACTCACATCACAGAAAATAACAATGCAAACAATAAATACACAAACTCATGAGAATTAAATATTTCGTCACCAATTGATGCAGATGAGGCCAATGGTAGCTCTTTTTAGAGCTCTGTGTGTGTGTGTGTGTGTGTGTGTGTGCGTGTGTGTGCGTGTCTGTCAATGTTCAGCTGTGCAGTGTGTGTGTTTACGTGCTTGCGTGCGTGCGTGCGTGCGTGCGTGTGTGTGTGTGTACACTCGCTGTGATGCTGAGATTGACTGGTGACCTCACCCAGAACTCCCCTCCCCTCACCTGATTTGGAAGAGATCAAGCACCCTGTGATCCAAAGTTGAAAAGCAATGGATGACTGGACGGACGGACAGATGGACAGATCCTGCTGAACAACATGAATACTGTAAAAGGTTTGAGAGGTGGGCAGGACCCGGTGCAGGACATCTCCTGGATCCGTCTCCTCAGGCACTCGGTGGCTCAGTGAGAGCTGCCGGAGCACCGGGAGCTGCCGGAGCACCGGGAGCTGCCGGAGCACCGGGAGGCCTGTGATGCTGCGTGCATGAAGGGAGCCGGTGGACTCTGATGTGGTGAACTCAGATCCAGAATCTGAGAGTGGATTTAGCAGCATCCCAGTGTGCTTTGCCCCCCCCGACCCCACCAACAAAGTTCACTCCGAGGCCCCTGTTGCATCAGATCCTGGAAAGCAACCTCAGGATGATTTCCTCCACTCCAACCAAATTCTGCCCCCCCCCCTCCTCCTCCTCCTCCACCCCACCGGGGGATAAGGATATTCAGAGTGTGTGTATGTGTGTGTTGAGTGGTCATTAGTCTCTGTTTACAGGAGGAGAAATCCTGGGCCAGCTGGCATGTGACGTGTGATGTGGCGCGCTGTGGTCGACCACTGTGAGACCCCCGTGGCAGAGTCGTGGAGGCCCAGCAACCCCCTTCCCCAGGCGGGCCGCAGAGACCGCGGCGAGCCCTCGGCAGATGGAGCCTCCAGCGCTCCTCGCCTTCTCTTCCGCAAAGGCTCGGGGAAAAAAAACAACAAAAAAAAACGGAGGTGGAGCGAGCGCTGGAGGTGGGACTGGCCCCAGCCCCCCCCACCCCCACCATCACAGATGCCAGGAGAAGGCCGGGGCTCTGACGGTGCCCTGCTGGGAGGGCGCTGGGCCGGAACAGGTGCAATCTCAGCCCCTCTATCCCCTCTGTCAGCACCTCCGTGGTGCTGCCCGGCGCTCTTCCTGTCCTCGCTCCTTCTCATTCACACACTGGTGAGGTGTTGTGGGACTGCGTCCAGCCCCCCCTCCCCACTCCTCACTCTCCCCACCACCCAGCAACAAACCGAGACGCCGAAAAAAAAAAAAAAACAGACACAGTTCAACAGTAAGAGGGCCAATAAATGTTGCTTCCCACCGCCGTCTGTCTTCTTCTCCTGGAGGAACAAAATTACAAAGTACCAAGTTCAGCGCGGCGCTGACCCCCGGAGGGCAAACCACCGGGGTTTGTTGACTCAGGCGATTTTTTTTTTCTCCCCCCACCGTCCTACGATAAGCTCCTCAGCTGACCCCTCCGACGCCATCGCCCCCCCCCCCACTCCTTGCTTTATCGCCAGCAGCCGCGAGACAAAGAGGATCTGCTGCATACCTGCCTGATGGAAAGAGTTTATGATGGGGATGGAGGGGGGAGGGGTGGGGGGCTGTTTTGGCGAGGCCCAACAGGCCACCTTGACCTGCCCCTGCTCAGAGGACCTTGGCGGACCTTTCCCTCATCGCACCCCCCCCCCTCCTCCACCCACCACCTCACGGCGACCTGGCCACTCCAACCGGCGCTGAGTTATTATCATAATTTCCCAGAGAGGCATCGGCGGGGCCCGCGGACCAGAGAGGCATCCGTGTTTTACAGAATGTTTGGTGTTTTATTGCCTTTAAGTCACTCGTAGGCCGGCGCGGCGAGGGGAGGGGTGGGGTGGGTGGGGGGGGGCCCTCAATGATAAGAAAAGCAGTCATGTGAAAAATGAAGGACCTTGCCTACAGGACGGAGAGGGGAAGAAGGGGAAATAATAAAATACATGACAAATGTGGAGCGCGGCTGTATTTCACGCGCGGACCCTCCCGTCAGGCCGACCGGCTCACGCCTGAGCGGGGGTGGGGGGGTGGGAGGGGGGGGGGGGGCCGCAAATCACAATAATGAATTCAGCCAATCTCACTGTTAGAAGAACAGAAGCGTTTTTTCGTTGTGTTTCTTTTTTTTCTTCCCCCTTCCGTCTCGTGGTTTATCCTTAAAAAAAAAAAACAGAACTCGGAGCCCCCCCCCCTCGCTTCCCCACCCCCCCCACCCTCTCCCTGGTCCTTTGACAACATGACGGCCGTAAGATGCCCAGGGGCATTCCAAGCTGCCACCGCCCCGGCCATTTGATGTCCGAGCCCACCTGGGGTAAACAAAAAAAAAAAGGACTTGGAGCGGCGGAATATTAACTAAAGAAGAGAAGGGGTGGGAAAAAAAAAAAAAAAGTGAAAAATACCTTTCAGCCTGTCAAACTTTCGGTCTTAAAAAAAATACCACTTTCATTGTCTCCTCTGTGGAGCAATTCCGCGCCCCCCTCCCCCTGCCTCTCTCCCCCAGCCCCCCTGTGGGCTTTTAAAGGTGCGGCAGAACTAATGAAAAATAAAACATCTGTTTAATCTGGCCCGTTCAAAGACAAATCCCCTTTTGATCAAGAAATGATATTGATCTGACTGCCTCAGTTCTGTGTTGAGGATCTCGCCTTTAAACTTGAAATATCATGGAGTCTTTGTGGCGAATCAATACTGCGGGCACTTTTTGAGGTTCGTTTCAAAGGCTTCCATTTGAATATGGCCGCATTTGCATCTATTATTCCCAGCGTCAGAATTCTAATTGACCTTGCGTGTATCTATGTTATAAGCCAGGCGGCGTCAAACATAAGGAATGAGCGGCCAATAAAGGGGGGGGGGCTGTCACAGGGTCCGACCCTGTGCGAAAAGTAACTGAAGCTAGTCGGTAAAGCGAGGGAGGGACCCGATGGGCTGCGACCGAACAGCAGGGGGCAGCATTCCTCGTAACCGTGCGGCTTTGAAAGCAGAAAACAAGAGGCGAGGACTTTATCAGAGGCAAAAACGAAGTTAGTCCAAGTACAAGGAAGCAGCATCAACAACCCAGAACCAGGCGACAGGTTCCAATGCCGAGTGAGTAGATGTTCGACTGATTCTGTCATCTACTCAAATCTGTTTTTCAAATATAAATCTTGTTCCTCTCTTTCTGCTTTCAATGCAATCAATCGTGTTCAAATATGAATCTGATAATAATCTGATGAAAGATGTTTTTATCAAATCCGATCAAGAGTAGCAGCGTCAATGGGGACAACGTCACTTTAAAAGCCAAAGCAGGAGGTGAAACTCATGAAAACATGCTGAAGAAATTTAATAGATCAAAATTAGTTGAAATTGAGATGTTTAAGTGGTGTTTTTGCACCCAAACATTAAAAAAACATCCAAAACATAATTTCCTCTTGTTGAGTAAACAGCCCCGTCGAAATCACGTTGTTCTGTTTGTGTCCTGTAAACAACGGGCTTTGACGTCCCAGTGACGGACCAACAGGTCACGACGGAGCGCGGCTTCTTTTCGGAGGTCCTGGCCGTGCGTGTTGTGGCCCCCCCTCCAAACTGCTGACCGCCCCCTGCCGCGGCTGCTCGCCGGCACCTGACTGACGCGGAGCCGGCCCCCGGGGGTCACCGGCAGGGAACCCGTGACAGGCGGCACGCGGCCCCCTGCTGGAATGGAACGGGGGCGGGGGGGGGGGCCTAATCATGCCTGAGCCTCTGCACGTCTGTCCTCACCCCTCACTCTGTGCCTGAGGGGCCCCGGCCTCGGGCCCCCTGACTATCTCCACATCTCCCCATTTTCTTTAATTAGACCTCACGATATTGCTTTTTTTCAGCCATATGGAAGGGCGATATTGAGAACAGATAAGATGTATAAACTTCTGTCAACACCACGGCATATTAAGCGGAGCTGGAAGCGTATTATCTCTGCTCCGTCCTTCCAATTAGCGCCAAATATCGGAATACATTCGGACCCGGCTTTCGTCGGAGAGCAGGAAAAAACACGACTCGAACGGAGCCTTTTTTTTTTCCTTTAAATAAATTTGTATTACTTCCCCCTCTGTTTGTTTTCTTCACCACGAAATGAAAAGTCATATCCACCCAGGGGCCCCTCGTAAAGGAAAAAAAACCCACAGGCGAACTGCTCACTTGAACGCAGCAGCCTGGGAAGCCCCCCCCACCACCACCACCACCACCACCACCACTAGTCCGGAGCTTTTACAGTGAGTCCACAGCAACAGACTGCTGCTTTCCAAACAAACACTGCAACAGATTCACATGAGGAGAAAAAAACAAAAAAAAACTGGCTTCTGTGTCGGAGTTTTTCTTGTGTCCTGTCAAAATAAGAGTCTTCGAACGTCGGGAACATCGGCGGGGCATTTTGACAGTAACACCGGGATTACAAAGGCATGCAGAGAGGGGGGGGGGTGGCGAGGATTGTACAGCAGTAATGGCTCCATTATTTTAATAGAAAAACGTCAACTCAGAACAAATGAGGCCCCTAAAGCCACGTGAGGCCCTTATCATCTGATCTGATGGACGCAGAATCAACATGGCGACGGGCTCGGCTCACCTCCCAGTGACACTGTGTTCATGTGGAAAAAAAAAACCTCCTGGCCATAACCACAAAGCTCTCTAAGAACACCATCGCCGTCCTCGCCGGGAATGATGTATGCACGGCAGCTGTTTTTGATGTGATTGAATCGGCTGCACCCAGACAGTGAGAGGTCATCCTTTGCCCGGCTGCAGGCATCAGGACGCAGCGGATACGCCGAGAGACACGGGGAGAATAAAAGGCAGAGGAGGCGAGCGGCGCGGGCCGAGGCGGTGGGGAGAGAGGTCACTTTGAGAAGCTGGATGCAAGCACATGCCAAACAGCGTCTCTGGATCTCCCTGACTCCCTCTAATCCCCCCCCCCGCCTCCCACCACCACCTTCTCTCTGATCCACCGGGCCAATCATCAGAGGCCGGCCGCAAACCCGTGATCGCCGGGGCCCTAATCTGAGTCCTCGGCCCGTCCACGCCGTCCGCCTCAGACAGCACCGGCTGGCTGCCAGCAGAGGAGTGGCAGGCTTAGCCCGCTCCACGGAGACAGCTAGAGGTTGTCTCTACATGGATGGGCACTTCGCAGCTCGGCGGGGGCAGGAGGAAGGGGCAACGTAGCAGCTGCTCGGGGCATATGGGCAGAATTCATTAAGTCTGGCTAAATAAGCCAATTGTGGAGGCGGTAAAAAAAAAAAAAAGAAAAAAAAAAAGTGTGTGTCTGTATGTGGGGCTAGAGAAAACAGAGATCACTCACTGAAATTTGAAGCACACAAATATTCCGAGCACAGAGATCCTGTGTGACGGCTGCGTCCGGAGCTATTACACTTGATGAAGTTGATTCAAGGCCTTCCAAATGAAAAAAAAAAAAAAAAAAAAAAGATCTGGATCTATTTGTGTTGGCCAGTGATTGAGCTGTTAGATGCATGGCTTGTGCGTCCTTGAGGACGCCGCCGCGCATCCCCCCCCCCGCCCCCCCCGCATGTCCTGAGACCGCCCGCCGCCGCAGAAATAAACCTAATCACAATCTGTAAATGTTACAGCTGTTTCACTAATCGACGGCGCCCGACTTCGGAGGCCCCGCATTTATATTCACACGCATGAACCGGAGACCAAACTGAATGCTGATCCACGCGAACGGCACATGTTTGAAAGCGGGACGAGCCGCGCGGCGCGCCGGACGACAAAAACACGGGCTCCTTTGAAGGCCCGCTTACCTTCGCAGATCGACTTGTGAAGATTTTTTGCTCGTTCATTTCAAGATACAAGCAGATGTCTTGTTCAGGACTTCAATCCATTGCTCTTTATCCAGTAAAAAAAAAAAAAAAAAGGTATAATGTATGCTAATCCCCCAGGTGTCAATAGGAACTCTGTTCAATGCATTTGAGATAATAGAGAAGAAGGGGTTGCTCCTATCGAAGAGCTGGAAGATAAAGTCAATGGCACAGTCAATAACAATAAGGTTGTAGGCTTTAATGAGGAATGTTAATTTGAACACAATCAAGTGGATTTCAGCTTAGCTGATTATCAACCTTGGACTTGTATGAGGGCTGTTGATAATGCTGTCAGCGGGGAGAGGGCTTGTTCTGCTTTTTTTTAGTTTTATCTGCGACTGCTGTTTTCAGAGGGGGCTGCTCAAACAAAATCAGTTTGCCTTTTGGCTGTCAAAGTTAAAACTAACAAACAAAAAGATAGAGAGAGAGAGGGGGGGGCAGGCCGACGGAGCTCCCTGAATAGACCTTTATTTGCAAATTTCAATAAACATTGTACATACACTTTAGAAAATATAAATTATGGATAACAAATGGTAATTAGAGTTAATATGACTGAAGTAGCTGCTGCTTCCGTGGAATAAACATTCCCCCATTGTTCCCACTGGAGTCATTGAATGTGCAAGTTCAAACCTCCTCCTCCTCCTCCTCCTCCTCATGTTACAGGAGATACAGCTGGCTCTTCACTCTCTCCTTGATCCCATTCCATCAGCAGCTCTGAGGACACCTCTGTAAACAGATGATCCCAGTCCCAGCTCACATCATCCTGCAGAGCGAGAGCCCGACAGTGGAGAGGGAGAGAAGAAGAATTAGAGGAGGCGAGGGGGTAGACAAACCAAGAAGGAGCGCGTGGGGGTGGGGGGGGGGGCAGAGGGAGCAAGGAGAGGAGAAGGAGGGAAAGGAGAGCAGAGGGTGTTAATGTACACATCATAAATCTTGATTACCTGGGAGACCGAGTGGCAACCTCCCCGGGTGCTCCAGAAACAGCTGGACAGGCCTTCGCTGGGAGCTCACAGGCTATATTTACTAAAAACTCACTCACCTCTTTCACCTCCTGCTCTGGCGCTAAAACCTTGGTGAGGAGCTTCAAGTCGATCTCTCCGTCCTGAGGAGACAGTGCGGCAAAAATTCACTTAGCTTGCAGCCAGCAAGGGTGACGGTGGTCTGTGAGAGCCACCCGGAAGACAAGAGACATGCAAGACTCAGTGACTTACTAAGGTTTGGAAGGCAGAATAATGCTTCAGATCAATGTCCAGATCGTTGTAGTTCATCACCCGGTTCACCTGGACACTAACAGAGACAGAGAACGAGTCGCTCAGGCAACGAAAACACCAGAAGGCGTCGGAATTTGAGAAGATGAAGTCGACACGTGACGAAGGAAAACCTGCACTTTTCGCGTCGCGCGCGAAGCAGGACCGAGAAGTAGCTGCGGAGAAGTTTGAAGTTTATGCACAATTAGGCTGGGAGACTTCAAGGAAAGACCACAGAGAGCAGGAGATGGTTGCCAAGTGTTAAACGCTTCAAATTGAAACCCAGCTGCTTATCTGTGGGTTGGAATTAAGTGGGGGGGCTCTGAAAGTGGACGGGGCCTAGCAGTGCATGCCAGTCCTACTTACTGCACATTACACGCTACATTGCCCCCGCAATGAGTTCAATGTGGATATTATCTCGCACAGAGAGCAAGCCCCTGCCTAATAACCTCCAGCGCTGTCATAGCCTTGCTACATATTCGACACATGTCGGCGTGTCCCTCACTGCCCTGTAAATCAAAGGGCCCGGTTAGGAAGGACCCCGGTAACAGAGTTGCATAAATCACACCCAACTGTTATTTCTCCATTTCTGCCCAATAAAGCCGGGCCACTCTGCGCTGGCCTGACTGGAGGACAGTCACTGGGCCGGTGTCCTGCACGGGGAACGGAGGTTATAACAGGCAGGCCCACGCGTGAGGGTCACACGCTTGAGTGTTCAGGGGGTCCCAGGCGACGGTGGAGGGAGGGGAGAGGGGGGGGGGGCACAAGCTGCTAGCATTCAAAGAGCTCTGTACCTCGGAGGAGCAGCCACTTGCATGGTGAGATCTTCTTCTTGGACCTCTTCCAGGTCTGGAATCACTGGAATGTCTGAGAAGACACAGCAGAGTCAGACACGACGCGTTTGAGGTGTTCAGTAAATGCCAAGTTTACAAAAGTACAGTTTGAATCCCAAGTGGACGGGCGTCTGCGTTTGTCAGACAGTGTGTTTGTGTGATCATGTCTGTGTGCCACCGCTTCCCCTCCCCTCCTGCTAGATCCACACTCTCACAAGAGCTGCCCTGTCACAATAGCCATGCGGCCATGAATATTCAGGAGGCGAGGCGGCAGCTCGTCCCGCTGTGAGAGGGGCGCTGGCCAGGGGCTCCCCAGAAAGCACCCCCTGCTACCTTAGCATTTGGGCCCTGTCAGCGCCGCCCACCCCCAGGACCCGCGGTGGCCGGCGGGCCGACCTCCGTGTCCACTCTGCCACTCCGACTGGGGCGGCATCCAGCCATGTGCAAGAGTATTTGCTTGTGGGCCCATCTGTGTGGGGTCGGAAGTCACAGTGCGGCCTGGCAGGGGCGGCGGTGCCAGGAGCCGCCAGCCCGCTGCTCGAACAGTGGGAACCCGCTTTAATTGGCAAAACGCAACAGGACAGAGGATGGCTCCGCTCCCAAGAAGGACGGGGCAAACTTTCACAGCGCTTTTCAGACGGACAGATTATGGCAGGGGAATTAACTGGGGAGGGGGATAATCGGAGACGTGGAAGGATCGGAGGAAGCCGGCTCGTTAATGAACAAGGAGGACTGACCGGACTCTGGCTCGTTTGGAAACCAGACTGTCAAAACGTCCTGCTGTCGCCAAGGTGAAATAATATGTTTTATTGTGCAGTGCCGTGTCCAAAAACACAGCAGCTGTCAGAGATCGCAGCTTCGGACGAGGGTCTTACTTTAACAGTGTTTTTTAACAGAGCTGAGTGTTGACAGTGACAGAGAGAGAGAGAGACACACACACATACACACACACACACACACACGCACACACACACACACACGTGCACACACACACACACGTGCACACACACACAGCTGGACTGCATGAAGAGGGTTGTCAGTAATCTCTAACCACAGTACTGCACCCTGAGGGGAAAGTCAATAGAAGAGCTAAATAGAGGTGAGGAGATGGAAGTCTGCATCTGATGTGAGGAAATATCTCCGCATCTCTGGCAACCATTCCTTCACAGTAACCCCCCCAACCCCCCAACCCCCCCTAAAAAAAAAAAAAAAGTTGAAGAAATGTCGATCTTTGACGGAGTAACGAGGAGGAAAACACCTTCGCTGAAAACAACTTGGGTGTAAAGTGTTCTCATCAAGTTTCACCACGTGGCAGAACATCCCCCCCCACCTCCCCCCATCCCCCCTCCTCTGCTGATAACTTATTTCTTTCTCTTTTTTAATTAAACCAAATTAAAAATGCCACGCTCGTTTAGCCGCTGACAAGATTCATCTGTGTTTCTGATATCCAAATAAATGCCGGCGCGGGTATTTCATATTCATGAGGCCCCGGTGACACTTTGTCCTCTCATTTACAAAGCACAGCGTTCAGCACAATCCGTCCCCCCCGGACCCCCAATCAAATTTAATGGTCTTAGTGCAATGACATCAAAAAGCTTCGCCGTCCAGCTCTGCAAACACCTGACGGTGAGTCCGCGCGCCGCCTCTTCCGTTCCAGCCGGTGACGCGCTGTGAACACACTCAGACTTGAATGGGAAGCCTGCTGTCTGTATGCAAAGTCTGTGATGAGGTGAGAAAAAGGAACTGCGCTTTTTGAACGTGTTTCAAACTCAACCTCTTACCGGAGGTCAAGTGGGGCATAAAACGCAGCCGCAAACAAGCCAGCGGTTTCCTTCAGATGCAGAGGGGCAACTCCATCAGAGGGAAGGGGGGGGGGGCGTCGCACCTCGCCCACACCGGCTTCCTCCGCTCAGCCGGGCGTGCATCAAGGTGGCTTTTTTTTTCTCCGTCTGGCAGCCAGCAGGCCACGCGTATCCTTATTACACGGTCGCGTCCGGCTTCCTCGCTGAAGCATGTAAATATCAAAAGGGGATCATTTGCGGTGAATGTCGACACACTCCCGGCAGGCACATGCCACTCAGTGACTTTGGAGAGCGGGACGTCTCTCGCCGTCGCTCGGGCCCCCTCCCCACCGCCCCTGTAATCTACGCGGGGGTCCAGTCAAATGATTACCTCGGCGCGGAATCCATTTGAAAGGCTGATGGGACAATATTCGACACATCACAGTCCGAGAGCGAGCCGGTGAGACATGAAACAGACGAGTGTGTTTGTGATACTGCTGCTATTTTAAGTGAGCAGCAGGAAGCTGTGGGGGCAGCTGATAGGGAGATGGGAGCAGTGGGGTGGGCTGGGGTGGGGTGGGGGGGGACTGGGCCAGCCTCTTTCTGTGTGTCTCTCCCCGTGCTCCTAGCCAGTGGACATAAGGGATAAGGGTGGGGGACACAATCAAGATGGCAGGGGCTATCTCAGTGACCCTCAGCACTGTAATTTCCAATGCCCCCGCCTGCGGCCCTGTATTAAGAGGTCTCCCTCCGCACAGTAATAATCTTTCCGCCGGCATTAACCGCAAGAACACCGAACCTCTGGACTCTTTATTCCACCGACCGTTTCAGCCAGAGAGCTGACAGTATGTGTGCTTCACTGCCTACTTTGGATTTTACCGGACGCCTGGAAATCACACTATTAACTTTTGTTGTTTGTCATTTTATATCAGAACTTTAAATGTTGATAAATTTGATTATTTTAAATAAAGTAACATAGAACAAATCAAAGAATTTTGTTTTAACTGAAGCCCACATAATGTATAATGTTAATGCTTGAAATAATCATATATATATTGAAAATAAATACAGTAACTTAGGAATTAAAATGTATTCTATTCTAAGAAATCAACAAATAACAATAACGGTTTTAAAGCTGAAATTTACTTCTTTTTTTTCAAAGAAATTCAATCTCAAATAAAAAATCTGGCTTTGCTTTGGGTTGTTGTCTTTAGGAATTATTTTGGAGGGGGGGAGAATTTCATACTAATATATTAAAAGCTGGTTTCAGTTAAAAAGCTTGTGATCAAAGAAATTGATCCCAACGACGTCGTGAATTCTGAACGACTCTATAATTTCAAGTTCCTCCACCGCGGCTGTGGACAGTGAAATGCAACCAGGACCTTGGACAGCACCTCGCGCAGTCTGCCCACCCTCCTGCCCACCCGTCCCCCCACCCCCTCCCACCCTCCGTCATTGCATTGTTTGTGGTGCGCACCGTGGAGCCCTCAGGTCACTCACTCAAAGCGGCCGTGCTGCCACCTGATCTGTATGCAGCAGCGTTGGACTGACTGTCTATATGTGCACGCGTGTGAGTCTGCGACCGACTGGGAGAGAGACCTCAGTCCTGCTACATCACTCTCCGTCGTTTATGGATCTGCACATGAACAAATAAACACACGTTTATGTCAGGTTGATCAAAAAGCTTGTGATTATGCGGTGCTCTACACTCAGAGGGAAAACACGGAGGTCCAGCACCTCCTTCTGGATCCAAAAGTTTGATGGTTCGGGTGGAAAGTGATGATCTGACTGCTTATCTGCTCCACTTTCACAGGATAGATGTGCAGAGGAGACACTGGAGGGCTCCTCCTTGCCAGTGAGGAGGCACACGGAGTGTGTGTGTGTGTGTGGGGGGGGGTGCTCTTACCTCCTTCATCATCTGATCCCTGGGGAGTTTGTGGTCGCAGGCGGCGGCTACAGAAACAGGAAGTGTGAGAGAATTAATTATTTAACGCTCTCAAAACCCAACCCTGACAGTGAGGTCATCACAGCGAGGGAGCCAGTTTGCTGCTGAGACATTTGACGATTGGCCCGCTCTCGCTCGGGGCGGGCGGCTCGCTTTTGTTTCACTTCGGCCAGACTGGAACTTTGAAACCAAAGGGCTGCTGTGGGAGAGGGCGGCGGGCGCGGGGTGACATCACCCGAAAGCCCCCGGATTATACAGCCGTAAAAGGCACCGAGCTCCAGCTGCCATGACGGGTAAAACATTCACTGCTCTGAAGAGAGGGTGTGTGTGTGTGGTGGGATAACATGTAAACAGCAGTAAAAGTGGCAACAATTCAGCCACACTGCTTTTTGTGTTGTTGTTTTTTAATAATGTAAAATGATTGTTCCTTGAAGGCAGGGATTACTTTGTTGCCAAGGACAACCTGAAAACACAGCAGCTTTTCCACAAACATTTCAACATTTTCACACGCAAGAACAGAAATTCAACGATCGTCAAGAAACAGAGCTGACTTACTCTTCCATGTCCTCAGCTGCAGGGCGTCTGGAAGACCTGCGCACGAGGAGAGAAAAAACACAAGTTCTTGGACTCTGTTTTTCAAAACAACAAGCTTGAACCCCCCCTTAATAGATCCGCGGTCTATATTTAACAGGAGCAGCGTACATCAGTCGTGACTTGCTATTCTCAGCTTTGTGTCCTGCTGGATTTTGGCCCTCTATTTTCAGACTTCTCTCGATTGACTCGGCTCAGCTTGAAGACATCGCGCCAAACCCCAAAATACTGTGATTCACACTTCATTACCTTCATGCTGCATTTGTGACACTGTCTTTTTTTTTCTTTTTTGGGGGGAGAAAAGAACAGATCACACCTGGCATCAAAGACGGACAAAATTACTCTGCACCAAACACTCCAACGCCTAAATAGAAGCAAAGTGTGCATATTCTTGTACTTCTCAGTATAAAGTCGCTTCAAAGCATCTCAGTTGAGCAGCTTTTCACATTTTCTGATGGATCAAACCATCCTTCCTTGCTCTCCTGGTTGAGCACTGCCCCCTACTGTTACCAAAGGTGCTTCATTCAGTGCAGCAACACATTCACAGCCAAAAAACCCCAAGAACAAAACCTCAAAGTGACGTGAGATATACTGTGGAGAGACACTCAAGCAAGATTACGTAGATGGAATCTGTAAATATTCCCCCCCAAAAGAGCCCCCATAAAAATAAAGGGCTCAATACAACAAACTGACCCAGTGAAGAGACAAATCAAAGAGAGATAAAGGCAAAGATGACACGTTGACTTTGCACCTGCTCCAAAATCAACAACAGCATCAAGTGAATTTTAAAGCTTGTAATTTCTGTTGAGAAGAATCTACCGTTCAACACATTTTAAACAAATAAAATATGCAATATTGGAAGAAAGTAAACCAGTCTAATCAGACTAAAACGCGTCAAAATAACACAAACAAAATCTTTATGAAAAAATAGATAAATAAAGATGGAAAAAAATTTTGGGAGAGATTTTCTAATTAATCATCAGACGGGATAATTAACAATAAAATGAGCTGAACAATCCCCCCCCTCCCGAATTTTGTGAGTAGTCTGAGTCCACGGCCGAAGGTGCACGCGCCCAACCAGGCACAGCAGAGAGCTGCTGCAGCCCACCTACCTGCCTGCCCTTGGACTGTGTCCTGTCTGGGGGGGGGTGGGG
>JAUESE010000057.1:2032930-2044134 GCA_032274725.1 Malacoctenus triangulatus | reverse complement strand
GGAGGGGTGGGGGGTGGCGACACTTAAGACACATTACAGACCCCTTGATTAAGACTCATGTAAGGCAAAGCGATAGACATGGTAAAACTGTCTGGAAAAAGTTGTTAGGGATAAAATATATTGTGACAACCTGGTTTCAAAGGTTCATCAATAAACTGACAGATCATTTAGTGTCAATTAGAAGTGATAGATCGACAAATCCAGGGATTTCTGCGCTGGGATTAGTGGGAGGAGGGCAGTGGTGATTGAGCATGAGGGGTGACATTGAAGGGAAAAGTCCTTGCCGGCTCCAGGGGGGACCATTACTTACTTTGTTTCAGAGAGGATCAATGCACGTGCAAACCCCTTTTACACCTCCTGTATTTCAATCACTTTGAGACGGGGAATCAAGTCGGGTTACGCAAAAGCGGAGAAGCGACACGCTGACCTTCTGCGAGGAGAGAAACATCTATTGCGTTTGCTGCTTTGTTTTTTTTGTTTCCCCGCTGCTTGCACTAACGGTGCAGTAAACTACGCAAATAAGCACAATTGACTCCGCCTGCTCACTCCAATGCATCTCCTGCGCTCGCCCCTCCGCCGAGACTGGAGGAGAGAAGCAGGGTAGCAGGTGGGAGAAAGAACAGTCTGACACTGTATTAAAACATCTCATGCTCAGCCAGTCATGTACAGTATTAAGATTTAGATTTGTTAGCTGGAGACGAAAGCTTTTTGGGCAAACACCTCCCATCTGTTCCAGGTTTCCCGTGAATTCTCCATGTTGTGCTCCCTGTGTAAAGAGCAAACCGCAGTGGTAAGGGGTGATTAAGTGGCTTGAACCCCTGTGATGAAGTGGCTCGCTGACTAACAGTGCCCTCCTGTGGCTGATGCATTAACCATGTCAATTACCGCCTTGCTCACAGATGAAGACGAATGGAGAGTTGCCTGCTCGGACAGGCTCCCTCTAACCTTGTTGATTCACAGCCCGAGTGCCAAATATTCACTGATAAATAAGCTCATTCAACAGCATGAGAGTTCATTAATAACGCATAACACAGGACCGCAGCTCCCTGCTTCCAGTGTTGCCGGAAAAGATGGTGTGTGTGAGTGTGGGTGTGTAGGGTGGTGGTGGTGGTGGTAGGGGCGGGGGGGGTACGTACTTGGCAGAGCCAGACCCCGAGCTTTCTTCAGCCCAGCCACCCTGCCGCCGTGCTGGTTTGGGCGGAGGGCCCTGGAAGAGGGATGAACTGTGTTAGCAAACACATCAATCGACTGTCTACTTAGTCACACAGAAGTCCAACACATCCATTTGGTTTATTCTTTTGGTTTTGTTTTTAAATCCTTGTTTCTAACTTAGGATCAAGAGACACATACCCACAAACACATTCACAACTTTAGACTATTCAGAGTGAGCGATTGACCATATCTGCATGTTTTTGGACTGTGGAAGAAAACCAGAGTGTCTGGATGAATTGGTGCACGCACAGGAAGAACATGCAAACGGTGCAGAGAGAGGCTCCGCCCAGGTGAGAGCGCAGGACCTTGTTGCTGTGAGGTGAGTGTGCTGACAGCTACACCACAGTGCAGCCCCCCTCAACACGACGAGAAAGCACAAAATCAGACCTGATGGAGCTTTAAATTCCAGCTAAAACTTAAGTTCTACATCGGGTGTTTTTTGTGCTTTATACCAGCAACAACTACAATAATAAAAATGCTATTGATTCTTCTAATTAAAAATAAAATAAACAAGAGGCACAACAATGATTTGTCCTCGAGTTTATAGATTAGGGGTTCCTGGTTACGCTTTGTACTTCATTCGAAAGGAACGTTTTTTGGTTTTTTTTAGTGTTTTGGTCCTTCACTAAACTTATAAGGCCTCTGAAGCGGAATGTCTCATTTATGCAGCAATTTCATCGCCATAAAACGAGTCGTCGTATTGTTTATTCTCGTTTGCAGTCTATTTGCAGCTATGCGCCGAACGTAGCAGAGTGTGGGAACTAGGCCTCAGTCTGGCCCCAAAAATAGACGGAAGGGAAAAAAATGACCCTCTCCCTCTCTTAATTCTTTGATTCTGAAAATAGTAAACTTGGCATGCATGTTGATCTAAGGACTGGGGACCCTGGGACCAGCCCCTGAATGAATGAATTCCTCAGAGCGCACAAGGGTGGGCACGAGACAAATGAACTGGAGGGGGAAAAAAAATGGAGGCACAACATCTCTCATTACTAAATTGGGTCTGCAAAGGACAAAGTGTTCGTGAGGAATTTCTTTCATTTACGACGAAAGAGGAAATGATCTCTCATGGCTGGTTCCTTTACCGAGGCCATTTATAAATCTGAATGTCACCATTAAGCAGGGTGGGGAGGGGTGAGGTGGGGGGGGCTCTCCTCTGCTGTATATTACCATTAATCGAGAGAGCTACCGCTCAACGAGCTCCCTCAACTTTGTGTAATTAGTAGCTGTCTCTGTAACGAAAGTCAAAAGGATCACGACGACTACTTAAACAACAAATATAAACTGCTACAACTGATGCTTAATCCCTCACGTTTGATGTTCGGTATTTCTGACGGTGGATTGTATACCCGAGAGACAAGATGAGGTCGAGTGAAACGGAGTTGAATGGATTCCTTCTCTCAGTTATTTCACCCAACAAAAATGGAGAGGACTCAAAGTGTCCCAAGACACCAAAAAAAAAAGCAAATCACTGTCTCCTATTCTTTATGACCAAATATGAACCTCCCAGTTGTAGTAA
The DNA here is from genome assembly GCA_032274725.1 of Malacoctenus triangulatus. Classification (NCBI taxonomy): domain Eukaryota; kingdom Metazoa; phylum Chordata; class Actinopteri; order Blenniiformes; family Labrisomidae; genus Malacoctenus; species Malacoctenus triangulatus. The sequence continues at coordinate 2,041,406 of JAUESE010000057.1, read as the reverse complement.
AATAGCGATGGCTATTAAGGCAATTAGTTTAGCCCTCATGCTTTCTAATTCCGGATCCTCTCGGGGTCTCCAGGGTAAAGAAACTCTGGTGGTCAAACTCTGTGAGCCCATAAAAGCAACTGAGTCCTTGTTGAAAAAAAGGATGTCAGGAATTTGACCAATCAGTGGGGTATTTTGGGAAGCAGGGGGACAGGGTTGATAAACGAAGACTGCACAGAGAAAAGGGGGAGAAAAAAAAAAGCGGAGGAGGAAGTCGCACGACGCCCTGGAAAAATGTATTGCATGTGCACAACAGGTCAGAGAGGGCGCGAGAATACTGGTTCAAAACAGTAGAGGAGTTGGCCTAATTTGGGAAGATTAGCCTAAAGCAAAAGCATTGCTGACATTTTTTTTTCTTTGGGAATGTTGGCTGATTGTTCGCCAATCGAGGAGACATGACTGATTCCAGAAATGCCAAGGATAGCTGAGTTATTTGTTGTATTTCAACTCTTGCATCCGACATCATCTCTCTCATTTGCTTTGTATTAGATAAGGGCAGTAAATAGAGTATCATTATATACAACGAAAACAGAAAAGATGGCCAAGACGGCGTTTCTGACTGGTTTCACAAAGAAAAAAAGGTCAGCATTCACAAAATTCACTCAGACTTCCCGTGTATTTCAACTGCATGTATTTGTTTCTTAGCATAATCTGTTGTGCAAAATAATGTGCTTTATGTTCACATCAAACAAGTAATTTAAGGTGAACCTCATTCAGTTTGATGTGAAAAAAACTACAATGACAGTCCACAGTTGACATGAGAGGTACTCGCAGCCAAAGCCATGCAAAGTTCCTTTTTATTTCATGCTACCCACCTCATCATCATCCTGCAATACATGCACGAGACAAAAAGCAAAGTGCAAATTCATGAAGCCCGTTGATGTGGAGTGAAATTGCGACATGTGGATTTGCCTTGGTAGACACGTGGACACTCACGTCAACTGCTGAAGCAGACAGAGAAGACTTCCTGGTGTGTCGAGCATCTTCAAAGGATGACTGGTCAGCCGCGTGGCGAGCTCTTCGTCCGGACTTCACCACCTGAAAAATGATGCCATTTCAACAGGACTGAGCTAGTTTGCCTACGGAAATCCCAGAGCTGGCACTTGCAGTCACTACATATTCTTGTTTTGTTGCAACTGTAAAAACTCAACACAAGCTGAGAAACCTTTGATTCATTTCTGTGGACAATTATGGATTCCTGCAGTTTCTTTTGCTCGAAAGGATCCTCAAATGTTTGTGTTAACATGTAAGATTTAAAGGACTTAAAAAACAGCACTTTTGTGGAAAGTTGATGCAAGCACACTTGTTGTGCATACAATACTTTGTACTTGACCTCACCATCAGAATGAGGGCATCTAACATGTACTTGTGGGGATGAGAAGGCCATCTCTAAATCGTCTCGGGCTGTATATAGAGACGGTTGACTGCACTAAACCAACTCGGCTGACACTATCTGTCACCATAGAAACCACGCTGAAACGCCAATGTGCTGAAGTAGTTTTATTATTCCAGTTAGAAATGGTTTGAAGTTATTTCTCCATTCACACAACTGCGACATGGAAACCACACTCACGCATTCATCACATCAGAGGACACAATCAAAAGACATCGAGTTGAGTCGAGGCAAAACTCATGCGTGCCACTTGTGAGCATATTTCGCAATTTAGCTTAGCATGGGTGAGCGTGTAAACTTTACCTTCGTGCAGAGAGACTAAACTCTCCCTGCTTGTCCTGCAATAAAGCTCCAAATGATGCTTTGTGCAGCCAAATAAACGATAAAACATTTATCTCATCTGTTATATTGCTAAGGAGTTGGTTAGCTTAAGTGCTACCTAGCTAGCGCTAGCTTGGCTGCACTGGTAAAGTAGTGTTTTGGCTAATTTTGCTGTGCGCAGAGTTCGTTTTCGCGCTGCAAATGTTTTTTCCCCCTGGGACACATACAGAGTATACAAGCCACTCACATTTTTCACCACTGCATCCCCGTGGAGAAAGTTCTCGTCCATCCCTCTCCTCCTTCTTACGAGCTGGTTAGCGTCTTCCTGGATAGCAACAAAGCGTCACCTAGCAACGATGAGAAGAGCGCAGGCACTCTCTTCTCTGGAGCAACACCGTTTCAAGAATCCTCAGCATGTTTTTTTTCTGTTTTGATGACATTTAAACACAAAAATTAGCTCTGAAGAGTGAATATGTGTGTGCTTTCCATAAGACCGAAGAATAAACAGTAACACAGAAAAAAGTAGTTTTTCAATCTTCCGTCATGGTCTTCTGTCGTGTCTCCACAAGATGTCGCTGTCGCACATGTTTTACCGTCTTGAACAGTAGCAGCGTGCAGCGGTCCCAGCAGTTGGCTGCGCTCCCCTGAGCAGCTTCAAGAGCCCCCTTGTTAGCTCTGGCCCTTAATCTGCTCTTAATTCCCCTCCTAAACGTAATTTAGGATGTTGTCAACACTGTCAAAAATACCTAAACATAACAGTGCACTCAATGACCCCCCCAACTCTCTCACACACACACACACACACAAGCTCCCCTAGCTCTAATTGATGTAATAATATGAACACATGCAAAACATTTCCAAGACGCGGTCATTCTCTGAATAGCTTTTGTCCTCTCCATCCAAGGAGATCAGAAAGCAGCATTCCCTTGACAAATGAATGATATCAGAGTGGTTCCATCATTTCCTTCTTGCGAAATGATGTTGCTCAACACACTTGTGCGCACGTTTATTTGAAAGCAGATGAAATTTGTACTTTTTAGGATACATTTCAAATGAGGATGGGGCTCATTTTTATTGGAACATTTTTTTCCTTCACGGGGGACAAAGGGCTCTTGTCATCGAGACAATTGCCTAACCCCATACACCTCAACCCAACCCACCCCCACTCCCCACCCCACCCCAAAATTGCTTTTGCCCCCGCACCCCCACCCCACCCCCCAATGTTGACAAGGAGTTTCCGCCCTTGGCTCCTCCCTTCAGAAACGTCACACCTTGTGAGTATAAAGTACGGGAGGGAGAGAAGAGCGCCCGAGTGTGTTTGAGGTTGGACTGCGGGGAGATAACTGAGGCGCACCGACTCCAGAGGCACAAGTGGATGGAAAAGAGCCCCATGCAATGGAGGAGCTGAACCGCGGCGCAGAGATCGGGCCCCTGTAAGCAGACGAGCGTGGAAAGAAGGAGGCGAAGGGGAATGAAGAGTGCAATCAAGAGTTTTGACGAAGAGTTGCGATTATTTTGCAGAATGGCACGGATTCTCTTCCACGCAAACGCGCACTTTGCAAAGATGACATAGCACTTGAGGAAATGGGATTCCTCCTGGAACAGAACTCTCTCACGACCTGAATGAAAAGTCTAAAGGGATTCTATTCCAAATCGGATTTCTTCTCTCTTCTTTTACCTGACACGGCTTCGGAGTGAAATATGAATCTGGGCAAAGCGCTCCTGTTTGTCCTCCTCTCCAACTGTGTGACAATGACTTTCTCGCTCTCCACTTGCACCACCGTGGACATCGACCACATAAAGAAGAAGAGGGTGGAGGCGGTGCGGGGACAGATCCTCAGTAAACTCCGGATGACAAGTCCGCCCCAAACAACAGGTCCGAGTCAAGTGCCGTTTCAGGTCCTGGCGCTTTATAACAGCACCAAGGAGCTCATAGAGGAGCTGGGGAGAGACCGGCACCAGAGTTGCGGGCAGGATAACACGGAGACTGAGTACTACGCCAAAGAAATTTACAAGTTCAACATGATCAATGGGCCACCAGACAACAGTAAGTATAGTTTTTGCAGTCACGCACATCCACGAATTCGCATGGGAACGTCCCGACCTTTACCTCCAGTGGGCGATCATCGGCCAGATTGGAGCAGAATAATGTGAAAATTGAAATAATGTGGTTTTGATCCAAACTTCCAAACAAACCAAAAAAATATTCACACTTCACTGAAATCCGGGATTTTTCAACCGGGGTCCCATTTTTCCAGCCAGCGTGAAGTCCAGCCGTGCCTGCGCGGCTCTTACGCACAGGCGCGCCGGCACGCCGCGGAGCGCCGCGCAGAGAAGAGGGGCAAAGTAAACAGTCTAATTGGAATGAGCGCCATTCCTCATACATACCTCACACCAAAGCCATGGGAACTCCAGCCTAAGTCTGACACATTCCTACGCGAGGAAAATTCTCAGGCTGTTAAGTCCAGTATTTATTGCCAACTCCAATACCTCATTTCCATTTTTGGCCCCGGGTTCCCCCAATATTTTTCATCCCCCTCTAACTCACTCCACTTTCCCCGCTTCTCCGCTGAGCAGAGCCGTGTTATGATCTAATTCCCTCTTCCATCCCTATTGGTATTTCCTGTATAAACTATGGCCCATTGATTGTTCCAGAAATCAGGAGCAGGAGCTCAGTGCGCGGCGGGTTCTCCAGAGAAAGTGGGCTTTCAAAGTGGAACCGTTGGACTCGTGCCCGCCCACGGCCAGAAGCCGGTCGGAGCGTGGTGTGACCGTTTTAGAAATCAACAGGTGTTTGTGCTGCGCCGTGACACAGAGCAGAGCCCCGGGGCCGCTTCCAGCATAAGCTCCGCGTCCAATCCATTTCACAGGTCCCACAAAGTGCATCTGACATTCCAAATACACAGCTCCGGGGTTGATCCGCTGGTCAGAGGTAGCCGGCGCTCCCAAAACAAACAAGAGGGTCCGAGGGGGCTGGGATCGGTGATGGCCAGGTGCCCGGGACACATCACTGCTCTCTGTCTGTGCGCTTTACTGCAGGTGATAACAGCAGAGACGGAGGAGACCGACGACATTGTGCCGCCACCTCATCCAGGGAAGATCAAATTATGAGCCCGCCAACATACATTAATGAGCAACACCCCCCCCCCCCCTTTTTTTTCCATTATGTAACTTTTAAGGAGAGCTGGGCATGTTGCAGTATGCAGCAACATAATGTCTGTCACCTTGATAATTTTGCAGTGTGGCTCATTTTCATTCCTGCTGGATATAATGACTTTCACATCCACTGTTTTTTGGAAGGTGGGAGTGTTTGGGAATGCAGTCAAGTTGAGCTTTTTCATGCTCAGTTAACAAGTTAAACAGAAACTTTTTCTCTCTCATACTTTAATGCCCCACTTGCTCCAGACGACTCCACGAGACGGGGCGACCAGCGGCAAATCGGGGCGTTCTGCGATTTATGAGTCGATGAAGCAAAAAAAAAGAAAGAAAACTGAGACAGGATAGTAATTTAGAGCTTTCTTTTTTCGGTGTATCAGTGAGTATTCGAACTGCGGGATGACCTGAGGCACGAGAGCATTTCAGGAATCCTCTGCTGGACGGTGGCTCGCGGACTCCAAGGATGCAGTTTCAGTGAAATTTCAAGCCAATCACTGACTCAGTGTTGGGTCAGTGAAAGAAAAAAAATGAGGGCCTGCGCGCTGAGGACAGCAGGGTATCTGATATACGGGATAGTAGGAAGATGATGTCATCTGAGCAAACAGAGACAGAGGTCTTTGGCCTGCGCCCAGAGAAACAGCATCTCTCCAAGCAACTCCCACGTCTTCACCGTTTTTTTGCTTCCACATCCTTAATCAAGTGAGGAGGAGGAGGGGGGGGGTTCTTCAGAACAGAGGCTACTCACATTATCTCATCTGCGACAGTGGCCAGAATCAATGTCAGCCTTCTGTTGAAGTAAAGAGATAAATCAGACTTTGTTTGGATGTGAAGTAGAAAGAAATACTCCTCAACTGGGGAATGATGCAGGCAACAAGGGGAACACGAGGACAGCCAAGTGGGGCCATGGGGACAAATGAGACGCAGGTGGAAACCGTCCAGCTGAAGGGACAGGTGAGACATGTGGTAGGTGGGGGCGACGGAACAGTTAGGGGGGGAAAGAGTTGACAAAGACAGGCATGGAGGAGCGAAGGCAGAAATGTGCCCCGACCAGAAAGGAACCAAAAAAGCTCTCGGTGCGGGACACGAGGAACAACACGGAGAATAGGTGCAGACAGAGACGCAGAGCAGAGACCAAAAAACGAACCTAAACAGATCAAAAAGCTACAAATGGGCCAAGAATCAGAGCAAGAGGAATAATAATAAACTGAAAGCACAGAAAAAAACACCAAAAAAACAGCAGAAAACACCCAGAGAGTGACATATTGGAGCTCTATTGTTAATTTCTTGGGTAATTAAGGGAAAATATCTTATTTCCATTGGAGCATCATGCGACCGATTCAAATTCCAGATGCCGAAAGTTTAGTCGATGATAAAGCCGCAGTTAGACCCTCGGCTAATACATTTCCAGAGTTGTGCTTTATGAGATCGAGACACCACAGCAGCTGGCGAGCACCTGCTGACTTATGCTTCCTATTTCCTTTGTTTACCTCCACAAAGCTCCGGAGAGACTGACATCACCAGCTATCTCCTGGGCAAAAGGGCAAAGAGAGGTGACTCCTTCCTCCGAAAAGTGCCTCCGTGTCAGGACACGGGAGAGGAGGCTGTGCGTGTGTCAGGGTGGGTGGGGGTGGGGGGTGGCGTCTGGGTGAGGCTGCACAGCAGACCCATTCAAACTGTCTGTCCCCAGGCTGTCTGAGCTACTTAAAGTTTAAAAGCCTCATTTAAAAGCCGTCTGAGTCCAAATTAAGTGAGTGATAATATGAAAATGAGATCAATTGGGAATCATTTTGTCAGCCGGGCGTTTTTTATGTGACCATAACTGCACTTTTTGAAGTGTTTTAGGAGGAAAATCATCCAATTACACTTTGAGCACAAACATTCTCTAATTATAATCTGCTTGAAAACAGTGTTTTGTTCAAGTGACTAATCAGAAATGACAGTAATTCTACACAAAGTCTCAGCCAGGGACGTGTTAGACTCACTGAGCCTCAGGGGCCGCCAACCCATTTGCGTCTCACCGAGGGGCTGGTGGAACCAAACAAAACCCAATAACAACCTGTCATTCATAGCAACGTCGAGCTCCTTGTATTCAGAATGTAAACAAGCCAGATACGTGTGAGCTGGAGAAGAAGCGTGAAGGCTTGTCGGATGTGGACATTTTTCAGGACATCCTTCTTGGAATTGATCACTCGTTTCAGGTCCCTGCGCTACAATGATTTAGACACTTGTGTCACACATCTTGACAAACTCACCCTCACAGTGTGGCTGCTAAAGGCACAGTGACACAAAGACAGTCAAAAGCTTTGCAGTGTTGCGGTGATTGCTACCGTCTGTTGTGAGGTTCCGGCTCTCAGTGTTGCATAACGACAATCACCAAGTGGACGGAACTGAAAGAGCGGTTGCTTTTTCGTCGAAGATCACTAGGGGCCCAGTTGTTGCCCACGAGCCGTGTGTTTGACACCCCCAAGTTCAAACCAGATCAAAATTTAACTCTTATTTTGAAGTTCAGAGCAGAACCTCTGTAGTAATAACAGGTCGCTGCATTCAGCCTCCCGACATCCATCCTCACGACTTATCATCCAATAATGGAAGGGGTCGAACGAATTAGTGATCCTCATTTTAATTACACAAGCAATCCTCCTCCACTCACCAACATGGAACAAATTACCTTTCAGACCCTTGGCAAAAATAAGCCATAATGTGAAATCCACCTAAAACCATTGCAATGGGAAAAATGAGGTCATCCAAAAGGAAACCAAAGACTTGATTAGAATTTCAAATCTCCTCTCAAAGTGGGGCTTTCCACCTTCTGTGGGGGAGGTAGAGTGGGGGGGGAGGGGGGGGGGCACAGCGAGCGAGTAGGAGGCGGAGGGCTACTGAGGTTTCCTCCTTATAGATTGTGTGGAAACACTGGACAGATATCTGGCCCGGGATGAACACTGAAAAAGGTCGCCTAAAAATAGGGAAAAATGAAGGGGGAAAAAAATAAAAGTTGGTGGAAATAACAGATAATGACTGAGAGAGGACACCGAAATAGGATTGCAGGTCAGATGGAGTACAGATACTTGGAGATGTGAGAGTTCCTTTTGCATGACACACAAACGACTCAGCCTCGGAGTTTCCATCTTTCCAAAAAGGAAAAAAAAAAAAAGAAAAAAAACAGTTCAAGGTGCAAACGAGCTAAAGGTGCAATTCCCTCTTTCAACCAACAGCAAATCCGAGGCTCGGTAATAAAGCTCCAGTTTGAGGTAATAAATTAGCCAAGGCTTGGCTGTAAATGACTGTTTCCACTTGGCCCATAAAAAGTTTGCTATGGGCTTGTTTTGCTCGACGCTGCATGTGCTTGGCCTGTTAGAATAATAAACTGTTCAATGGTATTATGGTATTCAGGGAAGGAAAAAAAAGGAAAGGCCTTCAAGGCTACAGGAAGCTTTTCAGATAGAGTCACAGTGTGCTCATTTATTTAGCTGATTCTGTGAGAGGTCAGTGTGCAGTCACACACACACACACACACACACACACACACACACACACACACACACACACACACACACACACACACACACA
>JAUESE010000057.1:1926460-1936793 GCA_032274725.1 Malacoctenus triangulatus | reverse complement strand
AATTTATTGAACACGAACATTAAACATGGAACTTCCAAAAAATAAAAAGATTATTGCTCCTCCAGCTCCTGGCAGGTTGCCTCAAAAATTAGCTGGTGTATTTTTAATTTTACTTCTGCCTTTCTTCGGGCCGAAAGGGCCTTAAGTTCTGGCAGAAGGCCTTCAAAAAAGCGCACATCAGGATCTACAGGTGCAACCACCTTCTTCATGGTGCCCAACATCTCCCTCTCAAATGATGAGAGGGAGTCTTCATGGGGCCTCTTCTGGGCCCTGGGCCTTGACCTCTCCACAGAGGTGGATGGTGTGGGTGTGGGGATGGGGGTGTTGGTTGTGGGCAATTTGGGGACTTCCTCCAAGAAGAGAGTGAAAACCTCACTCTCTCCCTCACCCTGGCTGGCCTGGCTGGTATCCTGGCTGGTACCCTGGCTGATACCCTGTCTGGTACCCTGGCTGGCCTGGCTGATACCCTGGCTGGTACCCTGGCTGGCCTGACTAGTGGAACCTCCTTCCTCCTCTCTCTGGACACTTTCCTGCCTGGGAAAATTGCTGGTCGTTGCCCTGTCCTCCATAAAGGGGTTTAAAAAGGCCATGATGTGGCTGTACCGCCATGGCCAAATAGCCAAAGCTTCAGCGCCACTTCTGCACCTGTCCTTCTCTTTCTTTTTCTCCCTTCTATGGGTGTCTCGCAGATTCTTCCACCTCTTCCTACAGTCATCAACTGGAAACAATTTAAAAATCAAATCTCTCCCTCTGCATGTAGGCCCAGCATTTGACCTGTTGCTAAAATAGTGGATTAGCCTATAGTTAGCCTATAGTTAGCATTTGTAAACACGTTGCTATAGTTATCTAAAACTCACCAGACATGCCAACAGCATCTGACACCTTCCTCCAAGCATCATTCTTCTTTCTATTGTCTCTATATATAGAGAGAGTTGGATCATAAATTTCTGGAAAACCAGAAACCGCCATTATTAATTTTTCTTCCATTGTTGTTTTCGCTCTTTTCCGCTCTGTCTGCTCTTTTCTCGCTTGGAATCCACAACGGCCCCTGATTGGCTGTCGCTTCGGTCGCGCCGCTGCTCATTTGCATAAAGTTGAAAATTTCTCAACTCAAATCGCGTCGCTCCGCTCGCGTCGCTCAAATCGCGTCACTCCGCTCACGTCGCTCAAATCGCTTCGCTCCCGTCGCTCAAATTGCGTCGCTCACATCGCTGGTCGCTCCTCGTCGCTCCTCATCGCTCGTGTACGTTGAAAATGAATGGTAGCCGGTCGCTCGCGTCGCTCAGATTGCTTTCAGTGGGAATCCAGCATAATGCAGTTTGCACGTACCTGTCCAAGAGTAAGCAGGCCAAATCCGCATCGCGAGTGAAAGCGATACCAATGTTGACTCTGCTTTTTGTGAGCGGGCGCTATCTAAACTTTTCTTTACTGCAGAGTATTTCCTTTTCTTTGCAGCTTCCACCATTTTTTCTAAAGTTTCAGCGACTCTGACATCTCCCAGTCGATGACTTTGCCCACAGAGCGTCACACCCATAGCTCCGTCACTGGCTGGAGACAATAACACAATCTCCACCAAGAAACGTCACGTGCGAGGTAAACAAAAGGGAAAGATAACAAATACAGCCAGGGGGAGGGGGAGTTGCAAAAAAATGTCACTACCACAGGAGAGTAGAGACCCAAGGCTACGGATTGAGCTGGTTTACACCTTTTTAAATCTAGTGTTTATTTTTGGGACGGGAGCTTCGGACTCCACCTTTAAGTTTAATAGATAAAAAAATAAATAAATTCATATTTAAGAACGCTTAGTTTGTCTCTATTTTTTTCCCAATGATGTGGTTAGTTTTTCTGTTTAAAATCAATGGTTTTACTGGTATGAAATAAATCTGAAGCTGCAGCGCACTATGTATTGTTTTTGTTTTTTCATGGTGGCTGCTGTGAGCTCATTGGTCCATCAGATATGAGCGCTTCCCCTCTCTGAGTCGTTCCTGACTCATGAGTCCTGACTTGTCGTTCAGTAGAACATGACTCATGATTCATCGTTCACCCGGTTCACCCTGTTCCTCGCTCATAACGGCATGTCCTCATGAGTCCACTCGAGTCAACTCGAGTCCTTCGAGTCCCCCCTATTTCCGGTGAAGTGTATTGGACTCAACCTCCGTATATTATTTGAGCTGAAAGTATGCTCCTCAGCTCTGGTAGGGATGGCAGGAAGTGGAAATATTCACTGTGCACATTTGGTTTCCTCAGCAAATGTATTCAGTGGTCAAAATTCAAAATATTTAGCCAGTTCCACTGTCGTTCACTATTCACCGTGACCCCCCCCCCCGCAGCAATGGACTCACCCGTTCATCGACCCCCCCCCCATACCCGTCTACCTTCAGTCCAACTCTGAGAGATGGACAGATTAGTGCGTGCACGTAATGTTTGTTAGCAATGGAAATGATTAATAAATAAAATGTGTTTAGGCAGCGTTGCTGTCTATTTTAAGGATAAAGCTCAGTTATAAAGTGTTACTCACTACTTTTTGGGGGTTTTTGACACTTGATTCATCGAAATGTTAAATGCATGTAAACATTGTGCGTTGTACGATTAGAATTTTTTTGTTTGAATTTGACAGAAAAAATAATTGTTCCACTCATGAATTTTTCAGATTTTTCTCTTTTCATTCAAAATGAAATGGAGCAGTATTTCCCGTTTCAAAGCATTGATCTCTAAGGAGCAGGGGTTGATGGGAGTTGTATGCACAAACTGCATATTACTGTGTAATGTGCATTTACACACTGACTCAAGTGACTCGAGTGACTCATAAACCCGGTACACTTTGGTGAGTGACTCATGAGGACTTGAGTCAGTAAAAGGAATCAGGTTTACCATCACTACTGATGTAGCCTGTACTGATGTAGAAATGATAACAATAAGAACGAACAAAGACAACATGAGTTCCAGAGGTGTTGGAAGGTGAAGCAGGACTTTAGGTCTTGAAGTCATTGTAGCATAAAGTGTATGACTTCTGTCACACCTTTGGCTCAGCACAATCTAGCTGAGCTACGGCTTTAACAAAAGGCTACTGTTTTGGTCAAGTCGCAAACATGATCTGATATTCCTTTGTGTAAAACAGAGTGTGAAAATATATGGTGACTGTGCTCGGCTGGGTCACGGATCCCACCACGCACCCACCTCAGTCAGAATTAGCCTCTTAGAAGAGATGGTTGTTCCTGAGTGGTGCTCCAGAGGGATAAGAGGCCACTGTGCAGCCCGGCGCTGCCTCTGAGGGCCACACTGACACAAATCTGCATGGCTTCACACTCAAGTTAGAAGTCAGCTTTTAGCAGCAGTTGATGCTAAAACCTAACAAACGCTGTGAAAGAGGCAGAACTAGGTTAATGGCAATTTTTCAAATTTAATTGGGAAAACATGAAAGTGTCTTTTTTTACTCAACACAAGAAAAATTAACAATTTCAATGACTTGAAATCACAAACCAATCAAATTTCCTGCATGAACACAGCTGGCTGCCACATCTGCAAGGAGCCTCCACAAAAACCACAACCAAAACAGGAGGGCTCTCCTATGTCAACAAGACAACAACAACAAATTTGAGAGGTGTAGTTTCTTTTTCTTCCAGTTTAGGATGATGCTAGCTAATGAGCTGTTAGTATTCGTGGAGGCACTTACACACGTTTAAATATACAGTATACTGCACAACATTCACGCAACTTTCACAAACACACTCCTGCACTGTTCATGGTGTCAATATGCCAAATTACAACTGTTACTGTATTCCCTTTTACAGCTTGACAACATAATTACAGATAACTCCTTCTTCTAGACGGGTGAATGTGCCACAGATAAGAGGGGACAATAAAGGAGGACGATCCCACACCTCAGAGATAAACACGCCAGGCCTTAAACGCATCACAGACGGGGGTTACATCAATTACTGCTGCTGCTTCTGCTGCCGCTACTGCCACTGCCGCTGCCACTGCTGTTGCTGCTGCACCACAGCTGCAGCTAGAGGTAAGACACACAAGCTTCTCTACACAAGAACCTTTTTGTTGAAGAAAAGTACAGCAGCCAGGATCACTCGCATAACCATGGTGTTTTTAGTATAAACAATGAAAAATCAAATAACTCCGCTGCAAATGAAGTGTCCCCCAAAAAGTTTTCCTCCTGACGACACAGATTAGACATATTGAACCAAACCATCATGTGAAGATCCTTTAGGATTCAAAGAAAAGGAAAATTATGCAGAGACGCTTCACACAAATGCTCCACATAAATTGACCACACAGATCTGTGTGTTCCCTTGTGAAAACTCGAGGAGCAGTTGGATTATAAAACATGTTTGTTGTTGTTGTTGCCCATTGAACTAAAGAAATAACGGAAATCAGTACATCTGCAGGTGACAGTTAATGATGGGACTCTACTAGGAAACAAAGTCATGATTTAAGAGCTTTGTTATTTCTTACCAAATATTAACATATTAGTATGTGACAGAAAAGGCAAGGTTTTTCACCCCTTACATATACTTCGGTAAACCAAGAAATGGATGTTTAAATTACATTCTGTTTATACAAGTGGTTTTATAACCTTTCATTGTGTGGACAAAAGTTGTTTGTTTTTTAAAAGTGAAAAACTGCACTTTAAAGTACAGTCGTATGAAAAGGTTTGGGCACCCCTGATCATTTTCAAGATTTTCCTTTATAAATCATTAGTTGTTCGGATCAGCAATTTCATTTAAATATATCATAAAGCAGACAAACACAGTGATATTTGAGAAGTGAAATGAAGTTTTATAGGATTTACAGAAAGTGTTCAATAATTGCTTAAACAAAAGTAGGCAGGTACATACATTTGGGCACCCTTGATTTGACTACCTTTAGCACTAATTACTGGAACAAAAAAATTGTTTGTTTAGCTCATTCACCCTTGACCTACATACACAGGTGAAGCTAATCATGAGAAAGGGTATATATGGTTGCCAGTTACAAGTGATATGACCTGAAAACAAAGATTGTTCAACATTATGGATACATGGGGAAGGATACCAAAAGCTAGCTCAGACTTCAGCTGTCAGTTTCCACTGTGAGGAACACAGTGAGGAAATGGAGCACCTCAGGCACAGTTTGAGTTTATGCCCGGAGTGGCAGATCAAGAAAAATCTTAGACAAGCAGAGGTGGTGAGACCAGTCAAACTCAACCCACAGACCAGCTCCAAAGACCTACAACAAGATCTTGCTGCAAATGGTGTCACTGTGCATCGTTCAACTATTCAGCGCACTTTGGCACAAGGAGATGCTATATGACAGAGTAATGCGGCAGAAGCCTTTTCTGTGCACATGCCAGAAACAGAATCGCTTGAAGTATTCTAAAGCACATTTGGACAAGCCGGCTTCATTTTGGAATAAGGTGCTGTGTACTGATGAAATTAAAATTTAGTTTTTTGGACATAACAAGGGGTATGCATGGCGGAAGAAGAACACAGCATTCCATAACAAACACTTGCTACCCACAGTGAAATTTGGTGGTGGTTCCATCATGCTGTGGGACTGTGTGGCCAGTGCAGGTACTGGCAATCTTGTTAAAGTTGAAGGTCCCATGGATTCCAGTCAGTATCAGCAGATTCTTGTGAATAAAGTTCAAGAATCAGTGACAAAGTTGAAGTTGTGCCAGGGCTGGATACTTCAACAAGACAACGACCCTTAACACTGCTCAAATTCTACTAAGGCATTCATGCAGAGGAACAAGTACAACATTTTGGAATGGCCGTCTATGTCCCCAGACCTGAATATTATTGAAAATCTGTGGTGTGATTTAAAGCGGGCTGTCCAAGCTCGGAAACCTTCAAACCTGACTGAACTGAAGATGTTTTGTAAAGAAGAATGGTTAAAATACCTTCAACCAGAATCCAGACCTTCATTGAAAGCTATAGGAAGTGTTTAGAGACTGTTATTTCTGCAAAAGGAGACTCTACTAAATATTGACGTAAATTTTCTGTTGGGGTGCCCAAATTTATGCCCCTGCCTACCTTTGTTTAGGTGATTACTGCACACTTTCTGTAAATCATAAAAACTTCATTTCACTTCTCAAATATGACTGTGTTTGTTTGCTATATGATATGTTTAACTGAAATTGCTGATCCGAACACCAATGATTTAAAAGGAAAATCTTGAAAATGATCAGGGGCGCCCAAACTTTTTCATACGACAAATAAAATTATCTTTGGCTAGCTCTTCCGTGTTTAGCATTGAGCTAATGCTCCACACTTGAATTGCATGAGATAGATGCTAATCCTCTGCAACATTCTTTGCACTAAACATGCTCTCATGCAGGGCATCCAGGCCAGACTGAACCAAAACATCTCTTTGATGCATCATGTCTTTCATGAACATTTTTTGAGACCGTCAGCAGAGATGTGTGTTGATGCATCAGCACAACTGGAAGTGACAGACATGCAGGTGCACCGAGAAACGTTCAGGAAGCCTCATCAATATCAGATTCATTAACACCGGATCATCATTAGTTTCCTTCCGTCAAAGAAAATGTGTTAAAATCCCTGCCTATATTTAGATAGTTTGTTTCTTTCTTAATCAGAATCAGTATGGTTTTTCAAAACATTGTGGCTTTATGTTGAATTAATTCACCAGAGACATTTGGACTTTTTGAGTCCCCCAATAATTTCAATTTTGAGACATTCTGTGTTGATACACGTGTTGATCACATCCAGTCAGCGTGAAACTGGCTCAAACTCATCTGAGTCCAGAAATGCAAAATTCAAGTCCAAGCAGGCCAGACCAGTAACGTCACACCACCATGACCACTGACCAATCACAACCTTCAATTCTCCTTTATTCAGGAGCGAAGGAGTATGGACTACATTGTGAAGTGTTTCTGCTCTGATATAACATTAATGCAATACTTCTTCTCTAGAAGAGTTAGCTTCCACTGATCAGCTGTCCGACGGAACTGCTGTCATCTAGTGGTCAGTTTAGGGTGTCTGTCCGGGACCGGTCCCTTTGATTGTCACCAGAAATCTCACCCTAACGACCAGGCCAAAGAGGGGTGAAGCTCTTTTCAGTAGCCTGCAGGGTGTGGGGGGAAGTCTCATCCATCTATATTTACTGACAGCCAAGAGGGTCCGGACCACCTCTCACACGACAATACACATCAGTTCAGGATGTGACACGTGTAGCTCTGTTTATGCCATTACTGTTTACAGGAAACAAACTCACCCTGGTTTCTTCAGCCAAATTTTTTATCATGTGAAGAGAGGACTAGCTTATAATGTATTATATGTCTTTGCACTCAACAGTATCCAAATATTGTGTTCCGATTACTAATATAGAACCCAGACCACGAGATCAGACCATAAAGTGCCAAACTGACTGGTGGCAGCCCTCCTCTGCCTTCACATGCTGCCGACAGAAATCAACAACATCGGACGTGGTGAAGAAAGATGGCAATGATGCAAAGAGACGGTCATCACCATCTTGGGTTTTCCATCCTCACCCCCAGCCCCCAGTGACAGAGACAAAATGCCATTTCTACAGCACTGAGACTCCAAATGTACACGCATACATACCAACAAATACAAAGGAAACTTTACTTTTTGAGGGGTTTTTTTTGAGGTGGACTGGGACATAAACTGTATGGAGTTAAAATCATAAGTTTTAGACACTAAGAGGCGGTGTATTATGGTGTCTGGAGTCTGGCTGAGATCTCGACAACATGGTATGTCGCGAATCAAAGCCGCCAGATCAAGAGAGCTTAAGCTCCTTCAGCAGTATTTATTACCAGGATTTATTTAGACACAATTTGGAAACATGCCCATTTAGATTTACCAAACAATTATTTATTTGTATTATTCAAATTCAATAGGTCAAACTGCCCTTAGAAAGACTCCCCTCTTCTGTCTGTCCCCTGTGTCCCATTTCCTGTAAATTGGCTAATGGTTTCAAAGAGCATTGAGGGCCACATGGGGCCCCTGAGTTCCAGGTGTACAAGTGTGTGCATAGTGTGTGATCTACTCTGACCAAAACTGAGAAAACTTTTAGAAAAATTGTCTGTATCTGTATTTCAAAAATCGGCACTTCTCTTTGTGATTGTTACATTGTGCAAGGTCATTTCACGAGCCAGTTTGAGCCGTGGACTGCAGGTTTAACACCCCTGCGTCCATTCACGGAATTCCCGCAGTTTATTAATGGCCCAAGGCTCCGTGAGGGGGCGCGTGGGACACTGTGGGGGACAGTGTGCAGTTCGGGGGCGACAGCTGCGTTATCAGGCGCTGGTGCCGGCTGGGTGGAAGTCACGTCTTATCGCGGTGACGGAGCGACAGACGGCCCAGCACGGAGAGGGGGAAGAGGGGTGGGGGGGGGGGGGAGGAGGAGGAGGCGGAGGCGGAGGAGCCGGTGCTTCAAAGGGTTAACGTTCGGGCGCGTAAATGCTATCCGCCTCTCCGACGGGTTCGTTCGCCTGAGAAGGCTCATCGTACCGAAGCGCTCGCAGTACCAAACACTCCGTCAGCACACTGTGCACCACAAGCCGAGAAGGCGAGTGCCGACAAATACCGGAGCGCAAGTCTAAACAGCGGGAGGGCAAATATGAGGCTATGCGAACCGTGAGTGCTCCAGTTTAGCGACCCGCCGCCGGGAGCGATGAACGGCGGCCGACGCGCCATCCCCCCGCTCAAGCAACTATATCGGCTGTAATTCACAAAAATCACCCAGAGCGGCTCCTCCACGGCTCCTCAGCCTGTCTCCGGCTGAAGCCTAAATGACGCTCGACACGGGCTATTGTCAGCCATGACTGGCGCCCAGAGCAGCCCTGGCTGTTGTTCGCAGGGCTTTGGTCGTGATTTTCAGCCGCACAGAGAGAGCGCCTGGCCGGTGAAGGAGAGCCAGCGAGAGCCGCCGTCAGCGCGCGGTTCGGAGGGCGGCGAAGCGAGGCCGGGAGCGGGAGACAAATCAGTGGCGAGAGCGAGGCGAGGCGTCCCCGCCGCCGTCCGCTGCTGACAACGGGGAGAGAACTGCTGTCGGTCCGGGGCGCTGGGAATGTTTCACATCTTCCAAGCGCCGTTAACAGACCCCTGATTCGCCGTAATGCTTCCAAAAAGCCCCCATATGTTTAATAAAGAAAAGCTGTTTTTGTGTTATTCACTATAATCACGACCCACTCGGTCGCATGTAACTCCGCCTTCTTCTCCTTCTCCAAGCGGCCTCACTTCAGATGGAGACGGGCGATCTGAGAGCCACAAAGCTGTCAAACGCAGCCGAGACCTCGCCATTTTTGTTTGTTCCCCCCGCACAAATGCAAAGAAGCTACCACACACATCCAGCTGAAAACAAGTGGGGCCCCGCGGCCGCCGATCGCGCCCTTACCTGCCGTGGAACCAATCTTTGCAAGCATCGCACTCGATCATAAACTGGGTCACGTCGTAAGGTAATCTGCAGATGCAATATACTGGTACAGTCGCCATGTTCAGTTCACAACTACGTCGGGATAGACTGAGGGGGCTCCGGAGGAACAACGTCCTGCAAACAATATGATCCAATATGATGTTCCCCAGGAAAAAAAACCAGGGGCAGTCCCGCCGGACACATGAACCTAAGCGCACAGCTCCATCACGCCGTGGCCGTGCTGGCGTCGGGACGCAGCGGGCAGAACACGATGGAGGCTCGTGGTACAGCAGGCTTTCCTCAAATGCATTATTATTATTAGTATTACTATGTGCATGCCCCCTGGTGACTGCGCGGCACCCGGGCGCTCACGGTCAGGAGCTACCACGGAATCCAGCCTCTACGTCTCCGACGCCGAGGAAAGGAAATGTGCACCTTTGGCGTCGGCGAGCAGCTTAAAATCACACGCACGAGTTCTGCTCCATGCACGGAGAGGAAAGCAGCATTCAACGAGGAAGTCGGTGGTGAGCATTTAAATATCTGATTGTTTGCCGCCATCAGCGAACAGATAATTTCATGGTTGTTACATAATCTCTTCTATTAACAGGATTCGAGTTAATTCAACGGGCGTCTAAAAAGAAATGTGTTTACTTTATTTTTTTTTTTTATTTTTTACATTAATCCAATAAATGACCAATACAATTCTTGAACAATAAAAGTGTTTAAATGTGTTGATTCAGGTTTGTTAAACCACTGATTTGTGTTTTATCGTTGGATTTAGAAAGTATAAAAGTGAAAAAGGAAAATGTGATAGTTTGTGACTGATTCTTATTATCATTGGTCCCATGAACTATTGCATTGTTATTAGATAGATAGATAGATAGATAGATAGATAGATAGATAGATAGATAGATAGATAGATAGATAGATAGATAGATAG
>JAUESE010000057.1:1892574-1903232 GCA_032274725.1 Malacoctenus triangulatus | reverse complement strand
AGACGCCCCCCCCCCCGCCGCCCAGGCTTTGTCCCTGTGATCTCCGTGCAGACAGAGCGTCTCTCTCCCTCTCTCTCTCCTGTGTCTGATGGATGGAGCCCTCACACCAGACCGTGGCCGTGCATCCCGATGACCTTGTTCATAAATAATGAGCCCGCGTGTCTGCGCCCGCGTTGTCTGTGTCTGTGCATGCTGATCAGGTGGTTCCAGTGGTGACCCCCCCCCAGCAAGGGTTCCCGGTATCACATGCAGAGGAATGGGGGATCAAAAAGAGAGAGAGAGGGGTGGAGGGGGAGGGAGGCAGTGGAATTTGACTTTGGTTTTGGTTTTTTTTTTCCCTCTCAAGGTCTCTGTGTCTGTGATGGGATGTGTTTGTGTGTGACGCCGTAAAATGACTCGATGATTTTCCTTTTGCTTCCAAATGCTGCTTAATTGTCCATTCGCTCTTTCACGACAGGATTACATTGGGGGGGGGGTTTATTAGCCACCACAGTATTTGATGTCTCCTGTTTGTGTTTCGCAGTTCTGGAGCTTATGCGGTAATGCTCTCACGCCCAAACGTGGCGTTTTTGGCAAAACGGGGGACCTCCAGACCATCCTCTGCCTGGCCTGCGCCAAGGACGAGGTCACGTATTCAGGTGCCTTGAACGGCGACATCTACGTGTGGAAAGGGATCAACCTGATGAGGACGGTGCAGGGAGCTCACGGGGTGAGTCCAGAAGAGCACGCTGCTTTTTGTGTGCTTTGGCTTAGTCTACTATTTTTTAAAGGGGGGGGGTGATCCCAGCCATCCACCCACCCACCTGCAGCACTGCATACAGGGGAACGACACTGGGAGCAGGCAGTAAATTCACCTTGGTCCGCAGCAAACGCAGGCTGGCTCGGTTGGAGACTGAGTAGGAGAAGGATCAAGCTTTTGCTCCACAGGATTAAATGATATCTATGGGCTCAACAGCTGGGTGAGGGGACGGCCGGGTGGGGGAGGGGATGATAACTACAGTACATGTTCATTCCTCCTTTTATACTGCCAGTGTCTGGGTGAGGCTTTAACAACGGGTACCCCCGACCCCCCTTTCTCCATACGTACAAACCTTTCAGACTAATGAGTCACACTTTCGGGTGATAATAGAAGCAAATATGGCCCCTTACGTTTGCACCTAACCCCTGGACACAGTGGCAGGTTCTGTCGTTGCTCATTTATTGCGCAGATCCTCAACTGACAGCTCGTCATTTTCCTCCAGTCAGGGATTTTCAGCATGAACGCCTGCGAGGAGGGCTTCGCCACCGGGGGCCGGGACGGCTGCGTCCGGCTGTGGGATCTCAACTTCAAACCAATTACTGTCATTGATCTCAGGGAAACAGACCAAGGATATAAAGGTGATGTCCAACTCTCTCTGTCTCCCTCTCTCTCTTTCTCCTCTCTGCAGATAAAGGCTACATACAGGCCTGTTCCTATGGATCTGTATGCACTACAAAAACAAACAAACAACCTTGAGACCAGAAAAAAACAATCCATCCTTGATAATACTTCTGCTCATCTTACTAACACTCTCTTTCTTTTTTCCTCTATGTTCTCCATCTCCTTAACTCGTAATCGGCAACCTAACAGTAGCTAGAGGTGAAAATAGCCGAGGTGGGTAAATGTCACGTAGGGCGGAGTTAACAGCCGTGTCAGTCTGTTTGTTAGCAGTCCCCACATTGTTCTGCTGTTCCTCCTGTTGTTAGTAAGTCCAAGCTCTGTTGCGATTTCTGTGCCATATACGGACGTCTTCCTTACTTACAGTCCTGTGCAAAAAGTTTCAAAGGAAGTCTTGAAAAGGGGACAATAAAGTTGATTCAAAACTAGTATTTGGTGTTACATCCCTCCTCAGTATGTCCATGCACAGTTTCCAAGCATGCAGAAGAAGCATCTAGTCTGTTCCTTCTGCTGCTGAGCGCTGCTCTGGCTGCACGTCTGAGGTCGCTGCAGAGCCGCGCGCTCAACCGATCAGGAACTGTCTGGCCGAATTAACGGGTCAGAGCGCAAACAGCTCCCGACTTTTGCACCGAACTGTACGTATGCAGCGCACGCATCTTGCATCGTCTTCTTGTGTCACCAAGAGTCGGTTGCAGAACCAGCTTGGAAACACGTGCCGTCTGTGCGTCTTTCTCGTTGGAATCTCCGTCCCAGCCTGCAGGTGGTTACGATCACCTCCCGTCACGTCTTTATTCTCCCCGTCATTTCACCTGAAATGGCAACATGAGTGACAGATGTTTGTTGTCTGCTTTTCAGCCACCTTTGTAGTCTTTTGTCGTCTTTTTCTAAAGCGTGCCTAAAGTTTGACATCTCTGTACTCGGTGCGTGTGTTTTTTTCTCGACAGGGTTGTCTGTGCGCAGCGTGTGCTGGCGGGGCGACCACATCCTGGTGGGCACGCAGGACAGCGAGATCTTCGAGGTGGTGGTCCACGACCGCAACAAGCCCTTCCTCATCATGCAGGGCCACTGCGAGGGCGAGCTGTGGGCGCTGGCCGTGCACCCCACCAAGCCTCTGGCCATGACGGGAAGTGACGACCGCTCAGTGAGGTGACGCCGGCCACTGCCCCCCCCCTCCCCCGCCTCTTTGCATATCACAGGAGGAAACAAACTAAAATGACACCACAAATCATGAGCAAAATAAATCAAACACAGTCAAATCCGATCTTGAAGAAACTTAAACACGACAGTGGCCACTTATTTGTGAATTTGCTTGTTGTCGGCTCAACATTAAAGGAGCTCCATAAAAAATTGTATTAGCTGTTTGTATCTTTATTTGGCTTGTTTTATTCCTTTCATTCATTGACAAATGTGTGCTGTGAAAGGCAATTTACAAGCTTTTTTCTCCATCACATTATGTTTGGTGTTTCTGCGACAACCAAACGTACTAAAACTGTGTTTTTTTTCTTTCAACAACTGCTGTAACTCTTCATTTTTTCCTCTTCTCTGCTGTGTTTGAAGGATATGGAGCCTTATCGATCACGCACTGATAGCGCGCTGCAACATGGAGGAGCCCATTCGCTGTGCGGCCGTGAGCACTGACGGCATCCACTTGGCGCTGGGAATGAAGGATGGTTCATTCACTGTGCTGAGAGTCAGGTGGGCCCACAGGTCACAAAGGGGGGGAGTTCAATTTAAAGGAGGGGGACGCTGGCTGAAATGTGGAGCTCTGTTCTCCCCTGTCCATTTTAGTCCCCCCCTATTCAAGCTTCATTTCTCCTGCCTCCCCTCCAGGGACATGACCGAGGTGGTCCACATCAAGGACAGGAAGGAGGCCATCCACGAGCTGAAGTACTCCCCCGATGGGGGGCACTTGGCCGTGGGCTCCAACGACAACTCGGTGGACATCTACGGCGTCGTGCAGAGGTACAAGAAAGTGGGCGAGTGCATCGGCTCCAGCAGCTTCATCACGCACATGGACTGGTCCACCGACAGCAAGTACCTGCAGACCAACGACGGCGGCGGCAGGAGGCTCTTCTACAGGATGCCGAGTAAGCAGGACGCGCTCGCGACGCCCCGTGTCTCCGGAGCTTCTCGGGGGGCGGGGCCAGACGTGTGAGACAAAGTGTTCCTCTGTTTTCGTTGAGGTGGGAAGGAGGTGACCAACAGGGAGGAGCTGAAGCTGGTCCAGTGGGCCTCCTGGACGTGCGTGCTGGGGCCTGAGGTCAACGGGATTTGGCCCAAATACTCCGACATCAACGACATCAACTCGGTGGACGCCAACTTCAACAATCAAGTCTTGGTCACGGCCGACGACTACGGGCTGGTCAAACTCTTACGATATCCGTGTGTAAAAAAAGGTAAAAAGCCTTTCCAATGTAAACGAATGTCAAAACTGAAAACATAAAGTAACTGGTGTATTTTCTATGGATTCCAGGTGCAAAGTTTAAAAAGTATTTGGGCCACTCGGCTCACATAACCAACGCCAGATGGTCACATGACTACCAGTGGGTCATCACCATCGGCGGGGCCGATCACTCCGTGTTCCAGTGGAAGTTTGTTCCTGAGAGGAAGTCAAAAGAGGCTCTGCACATAGCACCTCAAGGTGAGGCCGACGCCCACTGTTCACTCCACGGCGCTGTCCGTGATGGGGTGGGGGGGTGGGTGGGTGGGTTCAGTTCCCTTCCAAAGAAACATCACTGTACCTCCAATCCACCCATTTAGGAATATTGCAGTGCGACAATTTAATGCCGAAGTTGACTCGCATTACTGATATTACTTATTTTGCAAAATCGGCCACTCCTGCCAACAGGACATCCAATTACGCTAAGTGTAAAACCTGAAAGGGAATTTTTGAGAACTCATTAATCACCAGTTCAAATGAGGGGAAGCTTGTTTTTGGTCAAATTCTTTTGAATATCTTTATTGGTTTTTGCCACCAAGACACCTGTTAACTCTTCCTGCTTTAACCTCTTGGACCAAACACACCACAAAAATGTCGTATTCTATCATCTTGGGTCACTGGATCAGCACAAAAATTGAACCACTTCTTTCCTGTACGACCCCTCAACCATCCTGCCAGTTTCATCCAGATGCGTTGAGAACTTACCGAGTTATTTTGCAGACAAACAAAACAGACAAACCAACAGTCTGCAGTAACTCAACTCACGTCAGCCCAGAAGAAGAACTCTCTTTGTTGCTGATAAAAAGCTTTTATGAATGCAGCTTCCTGTTGCATAACGTGCACAGTGCTCCCACTAGCCTCATGAACTCGCTGGAGCAACAAGAGGCTACGTTTGTCTTTTTTTTACGTCATTTTATTCGGCCTGGGAAGTTTAGTTGCGTTGTCATTCTCAAGTCATATTTTTCGCTCGGCGGACAGAGCGCGGGTCGGTTCTTTTCTAGAAACGAAACCACACACTAACTGCTCGTTCCTTTTAATTCTCCTAATGGAGCCTGCGAGCAGCCGCCCTGAGCTGCCAGCTCTGGTTATTGCCTCGTCCTGGCAGGCCCACGCGCTGCTGCATCAGCGTTTTTCAGACATCCGTCTCGAGCGTTGTCACTGTGAGGCAGGGCAGCCCAATGAAACAGAGGCTGCTGTAGTATTATTACATGTTTGACCCTCGCTCACACTGTAAAAGTTCGCCCGTGTGTGTGTGTGTGTGTGGGTTTTGGTTGTTTTTTTTTCCGTCCTGTGTGAGCAGTGGGATGTCCGTGCGATTTTGGAGGCAGGGGAGGATTTCGCTCGCGAGCTGTGATGTAACCTTGTTTCATGCCTGCAGAGACCTTGGCTGACTCCAACAGCGAGGAGTCAGACTCCGATCAGTCGGACGTGCCCGAGATGGACTCCGAAATCGAGCAGGAGACGCAGCTCACGTACCGACGACAGGTCTGTGAAGGAAAACTTAACACTTCCCCCCCTCCTCCTCCTCCTCCTCCTCCTCCTCCTCCTCCTCTTCCTCCTCCTCCTTCTTGAACGTAGCTATGTTGGATTTTACCCGATTCGCCTCACATCCAGCCAATCCCCTTCCCCACATGTGTCCAGGTGTATAAGGAAGATCTACCTCAGCTCAAAGAGCAGTGCAAGGAGAAGCACCGGGCGACGGCCATGAAGAAGCGAGAACGGGCGCCGGGAAGCGGAGTGAAGCTGCATTTTATTCATGGGTGGGCAGACTCCCGATGAGACGTTCATCAAAAGCCAGAAGCAGCATTGCCCCCCCTCTTTTTTTTCAACCAAACAATGTCCCATCTGTTGTTTTGTTGCACAGCTACAGGGGCTACGACTGCAGGAGCAACCTGTTCTACACGCAGACCGGGGAGATCGTTTACCATGTGGCTGCCGTGGGGGTCGTCTACAACAGGCAGCAGAACACACAGCGCTTCTACATGGGCCACGACGACGACATCCTCTGTCTGGCCATCCATCCGCTCAAGGACTTTGTGGCAACAGGCCAGGTAGACCCACCAATCAGAGGTCACAATGTCTGCCTTTTTTAAACTAATGCAGATAATTGGGTCCATATAAAGGAGCCTTATAATTGATTTCCATTCATCTCATTCGATAATAGCTCTTAGTTTCAGTGACCCTGCTTGGTGCTGTCCTCCTTTGTTTGTCCAGGTCGGCAGAGAGTCCTCCATCCACATATGGGACACAGAGACGTTAAAGCCCATGTCCGTGCTGAAGGGTTTCCACCAGCTGGGAGTGTGTGCTCTGGACTTTTCAGGTAACGCTCGCTCTGTCACGATCCAGGCTGCCCCCCCTCACTCCCCCTCCAACTGGATAGAACTCATGTTCTGTTCCCCATAAATGCTTCCAGACATCCTGCTGGGGTTTTTTTTTCTTCCTCTCCTGTTGGAATGAAACGTAACGTTCGCACATCAAACGAACAGGCAAATTCACAAGACACCCAATTTATAGGAAAGGGAGGAAATAACCCAATTTCTGCTGTCTGTTAGTCACCGCGGTCTGTCAGCATCAAGGTAGCGCCGCTCGTCTCGCCGCCCTGTAATTGGCCCCAGACAGCGGCGGCTCTGATCTGTATGTCAGCGTCGGTTGAATCACCTGCTGCAGATCAAACCCCGCAGGATGCTTTCATGTTGCTAACAAGGACGGAACTTCGCGCGTCCGTGTCTGCCCGTTGCCCCCGCTCCCCCCCCCCTCCCCCCTCGCTCACCGGCCTCTCTCCCTCCACAGCGGACGGCAAGCGGCTGGCGTCGGTGGGCCTGGACGACAACCGCACCATCGTGCTGTGGGACTGGAGGAAGGGGGAGCGGCTCTCCGCCATGCGGTGAGCACCCCCGGCGCGTCCCGGGGAGCCCTGACAGATGAACGCCTCCATTCCGACGGATCCTTCCCGAGCACTTTCGGTTTAAATGGGGCCATTTATTTATGAGAGCTAAATTGAAGCCACTTTGCGGCGCGAGGCCTGGCAGTGTGATTAATGGTGGGAGTGGACGGGAAGGGAATTACCTTTTTACATTACGAGGCGGCGGCGCCAAACCCTGCTGGAGTGGGGGCCGTGTGGAGCAGCAGTGGGCCCCAGGGTCTCAGCTGTAGATCCCTCATTAGGAAGAATTACACTTAATTCGTCTGCAAGGAGCTTAACCTGCTGAGTTTCGAGCTGCCTGATGTGCGAGCGGCCACTTTTCTGCTTCACAATTACATTCGTCTTTGTTTCGTTTAATCCATGAAGCAACATCTTGATTTTCCAAACAGGAACGTGCGCTAAAAATGAGCATTCAGAAATGTTAGCAGTGGGGCTAAATTATTACACTGAATCGAATAACTTGGTGCCTTTTGATTAATCGATCGCAGTTAATTGTTTAATTGCAGATCAGTATTTGTTTGAAGTGGCATATTTCAACATAAAATGTCCTCTGAAAATTGCGAATTCCAGATTTAAGCAACAAAAATATATTTGCACAATTTTTATTTTTTTTTTTACAAACTTCCAGTTTCTCTAAAACTCCTCAAGTATATTGAAAATAAATAAAGTGGGGAAGAGGTAATTAAGTATTGTTGGCCAGCTAATATGTGTTTACCATCAAAAGTGACACTGGTGAGTTCAACTGTAGGCGAAACGTTTCTTTACCTGATTTTTAGGATCAAACCAAACAGACCAAAGTGACACGATGCCGGTCCACAGACAGCTGCTCCAGGAGCAGCTTGCTCCTTATCCTGCAGGCAAATGAACCCAAACCAGTGGCCGAAACGCTGACAAGTTGCTTTGCAAAGTTGCATTCTGAGGGAGCGCTGAGACTGTGACACTTTGTGCACGTGCGATCGTCCAGACGACGTCTGCGTGCGTCAGACGTAAATGGCACCAGCAGATATGGAGCGCACACTCGGCAGCCGGGCTCCTCTGATGCGAGTGGATTACATTACCAGGCCTGAATTATGGATTTCCTCTCATTGGTCGGGACCATAAAGCAAGTTTATCTGCTCCACGCCAAGTAGAAAATGATATAACCTGGAAGGAACCAGAAGTAGCTAACTGGAAAACATCCGCATCCCAAAATATCTCCCGCTCATGCTTTGTTGCTCGTCCTACTTGATGTTCTTATTTAGTATCTACTCCACTCAAATCCCCCCCCACCCACCCCCCACTGCTTGGAGCAGTGCACTGCGGGTTGCTCTCCTGCGTGTTGTGTGCCAGCCCCCCCTCCGCCCCCCCTCCCGCAGCCCAGGGCCAGCTTGGAGCAGCACTAATCTCCTTTGCAGACCCTGGTGGGCAGTGCAGTGAGGTGGGCAGAGGGAAATGGGGCCTGACAGACGCTGGCTCGCGCAGGGCAGGCGAAGAGTCTTCCCCCCCCTGGCAGGCGAGTGGTGGCGGTGAGACGGACAGACGGACGAGGGTGGACGGCGGAGATCGGGGGGCGGGGGGGGCAGTGTTGAGCAACACCTCAATCGCATCGCGTGAAGCGTCGAACTGGTTAAGCACCACTGATAGTCTGGAAGGAAGGTGGCGGACACGCGATCGGGGCTTTGGTCTCCCAAAGCATTACAGTGAGGCCAAACACTGTAAAAAACACAAACGGAAACCTTCAAAATAAAAGCCCTTGGCAGTTTCCATTACTTTAATTTTCTTCTAAATGCAACCACCTCAGAGCAGGCATAAAAAAAACAATTTCAAGTCAATGAAGAAAAATTTTTGCAAGGATTAAAGCTTCTTTTTTTGCATATTCATGACGGGCAATTTGTTGTGCATTAATCATCTATTTATTCTCATATTTTTCTGACCCCCCTCCTGTTTTTCTAGGGGAAGCAAGGACAAGATATTTGTTGTCAAAATAAATCCCTACCTGCCCGACAAGCTCATCACAGCTGGTGTGAAGCATATGAAGTTCTGGCATAAAGCAGGTGAGCGCCCGCACATTTCGTCGGGGGCTCGAGAGAGACTCTGACAAGCCGACGCGTCGGCTGGGCTCTTGACGCGATGCGAGCCGACTGTCTGCTCTCCCCCTTTCAGGCGGCGGTTTAATTGGGCGCAAGGGGAACATGGGGAAGACGGAGACCATGATGTGCGCCGTGTACGGCTGGTCGGAGGAGATGGTGTTCTCCGGCACGTGCACGGGGGACATTTGCATATGGCGGGACATGTTCCTCATGAAGACTGTCAAGGCTCACGACGGCCCGGTTTTCAGCATGCACGCTTTGGAGAAGGTACGTCAGCGGCGCCCGAGCCAGGGAGAGAAAGCTCGTCTGTGTTTGGAGCAACTTTTTTTTGTGATTCCAAAGAGCTTGTCAAGTTGTGCTATGACACTCCTGTCGCGTCAGTACACTTCAGTCGATGGGCGATCGGTCCACTGAAGCAGGAAATTACAGATATGTGTTATCCTCTGCCACACAAGGGGGAGAAAAAATCACTAAGAACACTAATTTCACATGTCTACTCTGAATATATTCAGAATTACTCAGGCACAACATTTTTGACACACTTTCTCTGAGGTCTCTATATGTTTTAAAGACACCAAAAATATATTTCGGCCTCATTATTGTGAAGCAACCTCTCCAATATTTATATGTCATATTCTTCTTATGTTTCTTTGACTATGCAGATGTGACTATATGAGTGTTTCGCCCCTGCAGGGATTCGTGACAGGAGGAAAGGACGGTATAGTCGCTCTGTGGGACGACACGTTTGAGAGATGCCTGAAGACGTACGCCATCAAGAGATCTGTGCTGGCTCCAGGCTCCAAAGGTAAAAAAAAATATAAGGTTCCCCTGTTCCCCGATGTCCTCCACCGTCCTTGCATCATTTATCACGCTCCAGTGAGACTGTACAAGCGTCTAATGGGAAACCATTCGAACTTTCAATGTACGAACGTTCTCTCACTTCCGACCGCGACTCGTGGACTTTTTGCAGGTTTGCTGCTGGAGGACAACCCGTCCATCCGTGCCATATCCCTGGGCCACGGCCACATCCTGGTGGGCACCAAGAACGGCGAGATCCTGGAGGTGGACAAGAGCGGCCCCATCACTCTGCTGGTCCAGGTAGGAGCCAGGAAACCCACGCCACACACACACGCTACTTCAGATTCTGCCCGTGCCTCCCAACCCCAGGCGGGAGATATATTCATGAGGGGAACGGGTTCCGTGCGGCGCGGTGAGCCGCGAGTGTGTCTGTTGACGGGCTGACGCGGGAGCGAACCTCCTCCGGGCTTTGCGGACGGATTGAAAGGCTGGAGACGAGCTGAATTTCAACGCTGACATTTGGCAGCGTGGTATGCGGGCGTGGGAACGCTGAAAAGCCTCGGCGCCGCGGCCGAGCGTTTCCAGGCCAGTCGGACTACATTACAGATTCGAAAGTTGAGACATCTTTTTATGCACCCAAGAAAAAGTTGGATAGACGCTTGTGGCATGAATATGGAGTTTGTGGCGCCGTGGCTTGTTGAATAGAAAGCAGTTAACAGCTGAGAGGTGAATAGAAGCGGCGCTCCGTGTGCCTGTGAAAAGCTCGCGCGTTTATCTAACTCCTAATGAGAGTAATTAACGCTCCCTCCATCCATCTATCCATCCATCCTCTGTGTTGCTTTTTCTAGCTCAGGGTGTTTGGCAGCTGGAGTCGATCCCAGCTTATTCCAGGCCAAGGCAGAGTACATCCTGGACAAGTTGCCAGTCCATCGCAGACACACATTTCCATACACACACATTCACAGCTCACATGCATGTTTCTGCACTGTGGGGAGGAAGCCGAGGAACTTT
>JAUESE010000057.1:1536491-1550539 GCA_032274725.1 Malacoctenus triangulatus | reverse complement strand
GTCTAATCTTTATTTAGATAGAGGTCACCCTGTAGTCAGTGCTCAGGCAGCGCAATGCTCGTCCATATCTGTTATCCATATCTCGGAACATATCTCGTCCAATGCTGTCTCGCCTGGCAGGCTGGAACGAAGTGGAGACGCGTGTCTGCCCGGCATGGTGACATTTATCTTGCTGTCCCGCTCACGTTCACGTTGTAGTACCGTTTTCCTGTTCCGCTTTTATTGTTTGATCAGCTCTGTATGTACCAGGGATGTGGAACCGGAATCGGTGTAACCACTAGGTTGAGGTTGGAACCGGAGCTGGAACTGGAACCAGTAAAAAGCCTAGAACCGGAACCACTGTGAAGACTGAGTGGTTCCTCATTACTGAAAGTGAGGACTTTTCAAGTGGTCCCGCGAACAGCCAGGCAAAGCAACACTCCGAAAACAGTAACAATGCTGTCCTCTTATTGGACCCACTTGAGACTTAATCGCCTTACTGAGTCTCACCCCTGCACTGAAACAGGTTGCGAGACCCCCGATTCCCCGCGATCATCCATCACAAAGTCAATCTGGGTTTGTTTTGTTTTTTAAGATGTAAAGAAAAAAATCTTCTTGTTTGGTTTCTTTTGACTCGCAAATTTTGGGTTTGATTTGTCGTTTCGACAAACAAACGCGCGGTTAAAACAACCAATTACGAGGCCTGGCCGGAACTGAGAGCAGCGTGACGCGGCCCGAGCGATGCCATTGATATTCCGAGCGCGGGATGTTGTGCTGATAGGGACTCGGCGGCGGCAGGAGCCTTTCCTCTAAAACTGCGCCACGGAGCGAGGCCTTGAACCAGCGCGCCGGCCTTCAGACGGATTAATGCTCCTCTGTGATCGTGTTCTCATTACAGGAAGCAGGGGGACTCAAACGCACGTAATAACAGGGCGCGCCGCTGTTCCTTTGTAACATGTGGCTACCTAAATGATCCTAAAATCAAGATAGATGACGAGGATAAAGCCGGTCATAATCGGCGTTTTGCACAATGGAGCATAATGGTCCGCAGAGAACAAGGGGGACGGCACGCCGAGCCCGGCGTTTCCGTGGCCCCGAGCAGAAAACGCCTCGTCGAGAGCAATTAAAATGAGAGGATTCAATTTTGTCCAAACACCAGGAACCTCCGATAAATCTTGTATCTCATTTTCCAGCGGAGGACACTCCCCCCCCCGCACGTCCACGCTATCATGTTTGTTGTGGTATTTCTTTTTTTTGAAGGAACAGCTGGCTACCGACAGACTGGGTGAAACAACCCCCACCCTCCCCCCCACCCCCTTCGATTCATGCTTAATCCCAGTCGTTTCAGTGGGGTGAGAGGGGGAGAGAGCCGGGTGAGACTGACTAAAAACGACGGTTTCAGAAAGAAGAATTTTCGACAGAGCTGTTGGGGGGGTGCGAGGCGGGCGAGGGCGGGGGGTGGTGGTATCTCCGTGTGGGAGCAATCCACTCACTTGAACTGATAAAGATTTAATTAACACACCACTCTGCAATTACTTCATAATTAAAGTCATTTGTCCTCTTGTTTGGATGAGGGAAGCGAGACGCCACATGTGAGGAGAGGGAGAGAAGAAGAGACGGACGAACTCTGCCTCAAAGTTGGACTCAGGGTTCACCGGTTCACAGTTGGTGTGTGTTCTTCCACTGTGTGCAAAGCTGAATCATGAAGCATGAAGAACTTTCATCGGTATCCACCACACTTTTTACATCCCTCATGCCTTTCTACGACTAATCTCTCTGCATATGTTCTGATAAAGGTTAAATTGTGGTGCAGTGGTTCGTACTGTCACCTCACAGTGAGAAGGACCCAAGTTTGAACCCTGAATCGATCCCCTGGCTTCAGTCTCTTGGTTTTTCTTGTGTGTGCGTCTTCTCCCACAGGAAACTACGTGTGTATGTGGTCGTGCTTTCCTTGTGATAGACTGGTGACCTGTCCAGTGTGTAGCCCGCCTCCTCCTAAGCCCCCCCTCCCCCCCCACTCCGGGTATCAGCTCCAGCGTGGAAGATGGATGGAGGTGCTGCTGGAATGTCGGTGTCAGCTCCTCTTTAGCCCCGTGTTTATTTGCCTTTTATTCGACAACTCATTTGTTATTCATTGGGAAAGTAATAAGCTGAGTAGGCTGAGTACCGAGTATCATCAAGAGCCACATGAAATAGTAAATAGCCCTGATATAATCATAATCCTCTTCAAACTGCACCGCGTACGGCTCGGAATTGTGGAGCGTTACGGAGCCGGCTGCAAGCTGGAGCAGGAAGAAATGCATGCTCTCCCAAACACACACACACACACACACACTCAGACACGCACACACACACACACATTTAAAAGAAGGTGTGTCGACTATGTTTGAAAACCTGACCTGAAAAGTCAGATATTAGTGGCTTGTTGAAAATGTCTCCTCCACATCTGCAACAGGGGAGCAAATCATCAGACCTTTGTAGGACAGGACAGGACAGGACAGGACAGGACAGGACGGGACAGGATGGGACAGGATGGTACGGCACAGAACAAGGACAGGACAGGGGTTGTTCGCGCTCTCGACAGAGGGTGAGAAGCTGCGACATCCAATTACAGAGGATCTGCAGACGGTTTGTCTCCGCAGCATGCTGGGTACTTTCGGACCCTTGTTTGCAGCGTTGGACGTGCGCGCTGAGGGGTCCTGCTGACAGGTCCTGCAGCCACCTGTGGAATCTCACACGTCTCGCTGGAGGGCAGAGGGTCTGCAGAGAGACGGGACGCTGAAGCTCCAGCGTCTGGCACACAAGCAGCTGGCCTTTGATTCGCTGAAACAATAAAGTGAAGCCAAACCGTTTCCAACGTCTTTCGACATGGCAGGAAGTGTCATATTCTTTTATTTTTGACAACCCTGGAGCGGCCCCCCTTTGCCTGGCCCTGACCCCCTCTGTGGTCAGTGATGCAGAGGGTACATCAGTCCATCGGGTGCCCCCTGAACTGCCCCCTCTGAGCTCCGCTCCCTAGAAACAAACCCAAAGGCAGAACGCTGAATCCTGCCTCGCCTCGATTACACTTTGATTTGTAGCTTCCTGTCGTCCGTCTTGGCGCAAGTGATTGACTCTCACCTTCACTGACACGTTTCTAAGCGCTCCATCCATCTCCGAGCAAACATTCAAGCGTCGCCACATTTCAAAAGCCAGACTAAACGGCCGCGGTTTCCGCAGCAAAAAATTAATTGGTATATTTACTGCTGCCAGAATGTGACACTAATAAAGTTAGGTGAACGCGAAAACAGTTGGAAGTTAATTAGGATCAGAAAAGGTGACGAAGAGGAAAACGCGGTTGCGGCGCGTAGAGGCGTCACTGCTGCACATGAACCAGGAAACTGGCTCACAAAGAAGGGAGAGAAGAAGAAGAAGGAGGAGAAAAAAAAAAGTATCATTGCACTTTATTTGCATAACCCTGGCCTGCTTAAGGCAGGGGAGCCACCAAGTGATCTCCAAATTAGCATGCTGTCACCTTCAGTGTCTCTTCTGTCATTCAGAAAAACAGGCGAGTGTGCAGACGTGTGAACCCGTTTCACATCCACCGCAGAAATGTTAATTAGGAAGCAACGGCGTCCCACAGCTCCAGTCCTCTCCCGACGCCTAACTGACATGTTATGTATTTAAATCCCTTTCATGTGCCCTTATTATAGGAGAAGATGAAGTCACATGCGAGTGATGGAAAGTGTCACCGTCGTCGCCACCATCGAGCAACATTCCTGCGAACGAAAATAAAGGCCCCGAGATTAGTACACAAACTGAGCGTCTTCCAGACATTCCTTCTGCATCATGCCAGGATTTAAATATGAAATAAAAGGACATTCTAATTAATTTGGACTTCATACGCAAACAACATATGGAATCGAAACGATTAATCAGTGGGAACTCTGAATGTTCTGCCTCCATGTATCTCCTCTGATGGTCTAATTGCACATCCAGAGGATTTACGGGCGCAGGCCACTTCCGGTCCTCTTGCTTCACATATATTCGAGTTGTATTTGCGCGTGGCCTCTTTTTCCCCCCCATAATAAACATCAAACTTTCCTTTGTGGTTGCAGCTATAGGACGCCGCGGGCGCCGCAGTAGGATGGGCCTCCAGCCAAACGGCTCTATTGTTGAGGAAGTAGTGCCCTCCTGTGGCTCCGGGGGGAAACTACAACCCTGAGACACCGAGCCAAGCAGAGATGTTGCTCACGCAAAACGCTCTCTGTGAGAGGGAGAAGATGAGGAGGCCGATAAGATAGAACATGAAATGTGAACAAAACAGACTTCAAGAAAATTATTTTCCTTATCTTGAAAAAAAGAAAGAAAAAAGAGGAGGGGGGGGGCGGTGATAGAGCCATTTCTGGCAAGATAGCAGTGAAATGCTCACACAGAGGAATGATGAAACACATATGTAACTGTGATTAAACATCACTGCTGTGTTGGTTGTGTGAACAAAGCTGAGACATCTGGAGTTCAAAGACTGGAGCTGATCACAAAAAAAACATCACATCAACTTCACATACCTATAAAACCTCTGGGAAAAAAAACACACCCTGTTCATTTCCCACGAGTACGAAACACAAGCTGACAATCAGACAGAAAAAATCCAACTCAAGGCGCGGCATCTTTAAAAAATAGTTTATTCTTTGCAAAGGAGGCATCGGGAGCATCAGTGCGTTCTATGGCTTGTGTACAGAGTTCCTGCAGGAGACTTAAAATCATAGAACGAGCCCTTGGGTGAACTGCGGGCCCCACCCATGTTTACCGAGGAGGAATGTTTGAGGCAGCTACTCTGCAGCTGTTACCGAACACGGCTTCCAGCAACGGGCACAGTGTCGGGGCTGAACGTGTCGGGAGGGAATGCTACTGTACAGTATGTGGCTTCCTGCTCGACCCCACGTGGCTGTTACGTAAATTAAAATGTTTTTGTTTTTTTAAAAGGAAGGGAGTGAGGGGGGAGAAAAACCCTGCACAAGTCAAGCCACTCGAAAAAGAAAAGCACAGAGGAGTGTGATGCTGCTGACATTTTCAAGAATGTTAAGTATGTTTCTCTTAGGAAAGGGACTGAGAAGGGGAAAAAAATACTCCAGCGGTCCAACAGCAGCACTGCTGAAAGCCCCCCCCCCCTCTCCTCTTGGAGGAAGGTGGATTGTGCGCCCCCCCCCTTCTGTGAGGACTTCGTCGGCCTGGAGAAGAATCGGGAAAAAGCTATAAAAAGGAACGTCACACTCCACGTCTCAAGGTTTTAATACTCGCTATTGTCCTCCGATAGGCCGGTGGCAGGATGGACGCCTCCAACTAAAACTCTCCGTATGGGCACAGTCTGGTGAGCGAGCGATCGCAGGAGAACGCACGCACTCGTCCCAGATTTCTTCACTTTCAATTCATCTGCTACTTTGTTGCGAACAACTTGACTCATCCGCGCACAATGGAACTTACCAAATTTGGCCCCGGCCCGCGATAATATCATTGTTGTCGCGCCGAGCGACGGGAACGGCCGCGCCTGTAATCCCGAGCTGTCACCGTTCCACCATAGCAGCAGTTTGGGTTTAAGGATTGTTTACAGACACACTTTGGATTGGAAGGGAGAAGGAGAGTGGCCATTCACGTCTTGCATGTGGAGAGGAAGGAGGGGTGGGGGGGAGGATAAAACAGCCCCCCCCCACCCTTATATTTGGTATAATCTCTGGATGCTGCTGAGACTGTGCCCAGGTTTGACAGCGTACAAAATCATTGGATCACACCCAGCGCGGGATAAAGCTAACAAACAGTGCAGATTGAATACAGTACGTGTGTGTGTGAGGAGGGGGGGGGACACACAGCGGGGTGGCAGGCGGACGCAATCGAGCTCCACCCGTCGGCTGAACAGGGGGGGCCTCACCTGTGCCCCCCTTCCCCTCCAAGTGGGAGGAGACCCAGAGACAGAGCCTTTCGGGTTCCGTGTAGTGGTCCTCCGCGCTCTCTGGGAGACTTTGTGTAAGGGGGGGGGTGAAGGGCGAGATCATGGGGGGGGGAGTTGAAATGATGCGGGGCTTTTACAGCGGCCTGAGGGCTTCCACACGGTCCAACCCACACACACATACACTCAAACATTCTCTCTCACACAGCATCATTATATATATGCAGGAGAAAAATATATTAACATTTGTATCACAAAAAAAACAGTAAAAGGGCCTCAGTGTAGTAAAATAGCTCTCGTGCCAGAGGCCGTGTGGGCTGTTGTGTCCTGACGTCTTGTGGATGCAAAACTATCTCTCTCTCTCTCTCTCTTTCTCTGCCTGCGACAAAATACTCTCTCTCTTCTATGAAAAAATAGTCCCATGGTTCAAAATGGGATTTGAGGCACTGGGTTACATCTCTGTACACAAAAGACTAAACAGTCCCACCCCCTTCCCACCCCCCACCCCCTCATTAAAGTTTGTTTAGCACATGGAAGCAACCTCTGCAGAGGGACATGTTCTGGATGCCTTCAGGAGCTGAGGGTCCGACTGGGGGGGGGGGGGGGGGGGGGGTGGAAGCGTGTAACTGCTTGGCGATTCGACCCCCGGGTCTCTCCTGGCTTCTGTCCAGCCAACAGTCCAGCTGTCTGGCTCTGGAACGTTGTCTCAAGCCCACCAGGAACTCAGCAGTATCCCCCCCCCCTCTTCCTCCTCTTTTTTTTTTTTTCAACAGACCTAAGTCCACCTGCTTGCTGTTCCTTTTTGGTTCAGTCAGAGTGGCGAGTGAAATCGGTTCATTCCTTCCGACAGCCTCGGTTTTTACAGCCGTCTGATGGAAAGCCAGCAGGCGCTGGCAGTAAAAAAAAAAAAAGCCCAGAGCTGGAGCCTGGTTGAAAGCGGCTGGTTGGCAGGACAGCGAAAAAACAGTATTTCATTCTG
Organism: Malacoctenus triangulatus; assembly: GCA_032274725.1. Taxonomy (NCBI): domain Eukaryota; kingdom Metazoa; phylum Chordata; class Actinopteri; order Blenniiformes; family Labrisomidae; genus Malacoctenus; species Malacoctenus triangulatus. Next base: position 1,543,658 of record JAUESE010000057.1, on the reverse strand, counting down.
AGTGAAACAGGCATTTGTGGTCCAGTGCGCTCCACGTCTCTGTATCCTCGGGTGGCCGTCCGCAGAGCCGCAAAAGGCCCCTCGAAACAATCCGTAATGGCTCTCCGGTGTGCGGCGTCCACAGTGTTTGACCGGGCACTGGGAGCAGGTTTTCCTCGGGCCCCAACAGCTGGCTGACATCGACGAAAGAAAAGCACAAAATAATGGGAAAAGTTTCACAGTCCTGCTTTATTTGGGGAGCGGAGGGAGCGGAGCTGGGCGGCTCAGTCCACCGGTCCCTGGAAGATGAGCTTGGAGCAGCCCTGGCTGAGGCTGAGCTGGGTGGCGCAGAAGGGGCAGGCGGCGTGGAAGGCGTGGGTGCCGTGGGGCAGGGGGATCTCCGCCCAGTACTTGACCGACTTCTCCGAGCACACGTGGCCGCACGGCACGAAGGCGTGCGTGGGCGCGCCCGTGTCCACGTAGAAGGCCGGCTCGCAGCCCAGCCACAGGGGCACGTACGGCCCCACCACCCGGCACATGGGGCACTCTCGCTGCGTGTTGGGCTCCTGCTCCGACCGGTGGCCCCAGTTGTGGTAGCCGTGCACGTGGCCGCACGCCAAGTACACCCAGGGCTGCTTGTCCTCCAGGGAGGAGAGGGCGCGGCTGCGCTGCATGCTGGGGAAGGCCAGCGTGTTGAGGCCCACGGGGCACTGCGGCCGCGCCGCGTTGATCTCCAGCCTCAGCGCCTCCAGGTGCTTCTGGGTGGGGGTGTGGAAGAGGCCTTCGGCGGTGCGCCACAGCAGAGTGGCCCCGCACAGATCCACCAGGGAGCCGTCCAGCAGCGTGTTACTCTCGTTCTCCACCTGCGCGGGGAGAAGCAACACACACGTATCAGTTCCGCCTGCTCTTGCTGCGCCACGACCGCGCGTGTGTGTGTGATGCTACTGACCAGTTTGCCCGGAGTCTGCGCCGACCGCGTCTCCCTCAGCGTGTAAACGTCCCCGCACACCGAGATCTCCCTCCACACGCCGGGCTTGGACTCTTCCGTGAAGCCGCCCTTGGGGTGCATGACCAGCACGCCGTTGGTCGTCAGGCCGTCCATGTGGCCGTCGGGGTTCTTCCATTTTGCGGCTTTCTCCTGGAGGCCAGACGGATCACACAGGATGACATGAGCTGATGTTTTCTTGTTCTCAACAAAACTGCACATGATGGGAATTAACAAGCTTAGTTATTTGGTGCTATTTTTAGATGTGAGGCAAACACACACACACGCGCGCACACAAAGAGTCCACATGTATCCAAAAGTTTCAAACAGAAACACTGTTTGACCACCGTGGTGGCCCAACTTGTAATTACCCCGAGAAAGATGTTTTTGGACGAGTCGAACCCGGCGGCGTAGATGCGAGCGGTGAAGGGCGGGTTGCGTTCGCAGACGACTCGGCAGGCGAAGCGCGAGATGGTGCTCTGGGTGATCGGGGTCTCCTCTCCCTCCTGGCCTCCAGCCACCGTGTCCGTGACCACGAAGTCTATGGGGCTCTCGGTGGAACGGCCGATCTGCCAAACAGAACCCGGTCGTCAAATCGTGTTGTGAGGGGCGAATGTCAGCAGCCGGGCTCGAGAGGGACTGCTTTTCTGCAGACAGACCAACTCTGAACTGCTTCGTTTGAATGACAGAGTGCACAAAAACACTCGCTGGTGTGTGGTTTAAAAAACAAGCAAAAACAAACAAGCGCTGAACGCAACAGACTTTTGTTTTTTCCCCCTGTTTTTTTTTCTCACCTTTGATATACAGTATTTAAAAGCTGACTTTCATGAAGGCTACAATCTGTGCCACAACACCAAAAAACAGTTCCCAAGCTGAAAAAACAGAGGTTAAAAAAAACAAAAACCATTTCCTCTTTCATTTCCTCCTTTTTTCTGAACTCAAATTGTCCTAAAGTCCGAATATTTTAGCAGGTTCCCCTCTTATGCAGTGCCGCGTGTTTCCACTGTTGTCCAAAACAACATAACACTGAAAGCACGTGTCGGAATTGCTTCCTCGTCAGCGTTCTTTCGGATGAATGAAGGTGAATAGTGAGTCGAACATTGGCAGAAGAATTCCAGTTTCTGGTATTTTGGTTCAAGGGTAAATGACCAATCAGAGAAGCAGTAGGGATCCAGTTATAGCGAGCATGTAGAAACCTCCCTCTCACCTGAAACATGTCCGTGTCCTTGTCATGGCTGTACTCCACCACCACCGTCTGGTTCCTGGACAGCGTGTAGGAGATGCTGTGCTGGCCTTTGCAGTTGACAGCCTGAAACGTGACAAAACGTGTTAGGTGCGAACCACACACACACGTAATATCATCCAGTCTATATCTTCAGCAGCCAGAGAAAAATGTGTAACAGCTCGCCTTTTGAGAACCGCGGAGGAAGCCACAAGAAAGAGTCCCAGAAGTTCACTAACAGGAAGTGTATTTAAAAAAAAATACCTTGCTCACGCTCTGCAGCAGCTGCTTGTTAAATTACATGAGAGCAAAAGCGGCTCTGCTTCACAAACACAACATCCAAGTGATGACTCGAGAGACTGAACTTTAAGGTTATTTTTTGATGACATGAACCATCATCGAGTTGTTTTGCTGCTTCGACTGGTGTCAGACCTTTTCCAGCTAATTGCATAGTTCTCCCATGACTACATTCAACACCGGAAATGTGTGGCAGGAATTCCTGGCAGAGAGAGGCCTGAGTGAGTGAGTGAAGTCTCCCTCTAATGAGAGTCACCATCAACTGCCCGCTGGCCTCGGTTTCGCACGCGCTCGCCTCCCGTCTGAGACCCGGGGCCCAGCTCTCATCCACACTTCACCACATGCCACTATCATCCCGCTCTAATCTGCAAATTCCATTTCCAAAACATCCCCCCCCCCCTCCTCTTCTCTTTGTCACGTGCACAGGGGGGAGAGAGAAAGTGGGTCATCGGCGCTGCCGCGCTCTGCTGTAACATCAGAGACAGACGGGGACTAATGTCATCATCGCATGCAGTCTTGTCTCGAACGTGCGGCCACAAACAAATGGCGCTCCACCTGTTCCACTGCTAAAAAGAAACGCTCCGTGCACACTCAAAACAGAAAGATATATTTTGATCAACACCACGCCTCCCCCTCGTCCCTCCCCCACGTCCTCCAGTTGAAGGAGTCAAAATTAACATGTTGTGAATAGACGGCTGGCGGTGGCATCATGGGAGCTCCTCATTATCTGTCATGAACACCAGCGTGTGCACAGACACGTGAGCCTCCCCTCCCAGCGACTCGGCGTCCTCGGTTCATTCGTATGCCGCGCTGCGAGGGAGCTCGCGCGCGCTGGATGGAAAGCAGGGAGGCGACTCATTTCGCTCCTCGTGTGATTAGGATGTTTAATCTCTTTGTCTCCTCCAAATTAAGATCAGTACCCTGCTTGTCCCACATAGAACGGCTATTAGCGGGTCTGTTTACAGCTGGGAGCAGAGGGGTTAACGGAAAGCAACCGCTTCACCCTCAGTTTACCCTCTTAATCCCGGGCCGGGTAACAGGGCTGCCGAGGGAAACAGAGGAGGAAGGGGGAGGAAGGTCACAGCAGTTGCTACTGCTGAAACAGCCTGTGACTAATTGTTGAAATGGCACTCCCTGCTCCATTGTGCCGAGCAGTAAAAACTGCCACGTCCCATGAAACCGTCTTTTCTTCGAGTAAACTACCAGACAAGTCGAAGTCAGGAGTGGCAGGAACATTTAGCCTTGGTTTTTTTTTTCCCTTTGACTTCTGTGGGGCCAAACGCTGAGCTTTCAGCTCAGAAGTTCAACCTCTGCCACTGAGAGAGAGAGAGAAGCCTCAGAGCAGATATAAGGAGTCAGGTTCCACAAGGTGATAGTAACCCGAACCGAGCGGGCCTTCGGTCAGAGCGCTTCGCTCAGAGCAAACGTCTCAGAGGCCGGCCTTTCAGGTGTATTCTCGTGTTCAGCCGTTGCGCTTGGGAACCCAAGGCAGGAATGCAGGAAGACAAACACGTTATACTGGATACTGGCGCTTTCCGGCAGGCCCTCCGGTGCAACGGGCGACCGGGAGGCCCAGTGAGCAGCTACGAGCATTGTGCTGGGAATGTCAACAGAGGGGTCTGCCAACAATAATGTAAAGTGGTTCACTGTGAGCGTTACATAAGCGGCTGAAATCACCGAAACTCTTTGGACTCTCCTGAAAATACTGACTTCTCCTCTGCTTTTCTTTGCTTCAGTTCAGTCAGTTCGTCTGTGCGCGCGTTTGAACGCAACCAAATCAATGCTACTCATTTGGATCTTCCATTGAGACTCTTGTCATAAAACTTGCACAAAAGACTGCAGGCGAGACAATCGACTGTGCTGAGGGTCTGGTTAATAAATGGCCAGCTCATCCTTTGTGCTGTACCTTGCTTGCCTGGGGCGTGTTGAGGATGTGCACCGTGCTCGGCTTAACACCGTTGGCTTTGGTCCTCCTATACAGCGCAAATCTGCTTTTCCGTCTACCACGATCTCCGTTGGGCAGCGAGCCATTGTACCTGTGACAGACGGGGGGGGTGGGGAGGGGGGTGGGAGAGAGGAACAGCAAATTCACGGTTAATGTCTTCCACTGTGAGAACGCAAACTGGTGTTTTGTCGCTGCGGAAAAAAAGACGTGTCTAATAAGATTTACCTGCAAAATTCCTGTAATCATATAAGAAGTAAACACGGGGAATTAAAACATCCAGTGTGGTACGAAAAAGGAGCTTTGCCACGCATTACATCACTGGCAATCTAAAACACCCTATTAGTAATCTAAGCGTTACCTTGAATAATGTCTCTGATTACATAATGCACTTTGGGGCTGGAGGTCCCTGTGTAAACTGCAGCTGTTCATTTGCTCAGTGTCCCAGGCAGGAGCAGCTTTTTGAGACGTGCGTCAGGTCTGTGCACCGTCTACGAGGAGAACTCGCTCGGCGTGGCGAAACACTTCCTCTCGCGGCAGCGGTTTAAGACGGGGGGGGCAGACACAGAAAGTTGGACAATGTCAGTTTCAACGCCGACCGGTGTTGTCCACTGGGCGGACTCGTTTGTTTCCAAATCACTTAACACCGGATTTCAGTTTTGCCCTTCAGTCTGCTGTGAAGCGCTGCTGCTGGGCTTGTGAAATGAAGAGGCTCCTTCCGGGAAGGACCGGTCTTCTCTCCCCCCGCCAGCTGGTTCCTACAGCTGGGACGCCCCATGCTCCACTCTCATCCAACACACGGACCGTCTGTCACGAACTCGCAGGGAATCCGCGGCGCGCTGAACAAACACGTCTCGTACGACGGAAATGTTTACATTGAAAAGCCTTGCGTTTGCATAGCGATGCGTTTGAGGAAGGAAAAAAAAAAAAAAGATTCGACCGACCGCAGTCTAATCGGACATTTTCTCCTCTTTGTTTCGACACAAAAGCAACAGAGTGTCCTTCTGCTCCTCCCTGCTTCCCTCCCAGGCTCGTCCACCTGTCCCGTGTCTCCGCACGGCTGGCCAGGCACGGAAACACATGGTCCCAGTCAGCACAGAGCACAAAGCTGGCCTGTAGGACAAGCCACCAACAGAGAGCAGGAGAAGACCCGACTGACTGACAATAAACTATCATGCACAACGCCCAGGAAAAACATCCAAGTTCAGACTGAAGCACTTCTTGTATCACAAATAGTCTTAACGGGGTCTTTCTATATACACTGGATCTTCTGACAACACGAGAGTTTCCAAGCTTGTCCCTTTGGTTCGTGTATTAGGCAGACAGCATAAACATACTGATCACCACTCTTCACTGGGAGAAAACCAGTGATGATCTCCCATTAACACTCACACTCCTGTTACAGACCTGGCTCAAAAACCTCCTAACCTCAATAAAAACAAGCGAGCACGACGTCTGCACGTCAGGCCTATCAGCTGGTTACCTGTGCCTAAATGTCTCCTACAAAGCGCACAATCAGATGATATGCAGCTTAGGATTTTCACCGCAATGAAGCGAGGCGGCAGAATATAGCCCCGGCCCTGGAAGGAAAAGCCACACATGCTCTCAATTATTCATCATTACACAGAGAAACAATATTCTGTCATCCGGGGAACTGTCGCCGTCACATGAGCGGGGACGGGCTCTTTAAAAGCGCCGCTTCGACTAATTGTGATGGCTTTCCCTTTTTGACCCGTGCCAGACAGACAGCGGATTTACCTTCCAACACTTAGGAGCGGGGATTAGGAGGCTGGCGTATCACCTATCCTCCAGGGTTGCGCTAAGGAGCCAAGAGCACCTCCCACCTTGTATGCTAACATGAAAGACCAGTGTTCAGAGGAAGAGACGGAGACGTGCTGAGTCGTCGTAACGCTCATTTGCATGACAGGGAGGGGGAGGAGGGTCGAGGAGGATGGCACGCGGGTCAGGCCCAACTCTGCACTTTTGTTGGGATGTTTAGACACACAAGATTATTCTCCCTTTGGGACAAATGGGTATTGAGAAAACAGTTATCACGTTACAACAAACTGTGGCAGCCTGTACCAAAGAACTTGATTTGTACACTTCCTCCCCTCAGTGTTTTTTCGGCTCAAAAGCAGAGAGTCGGATCAATAGGCCCAGTCTCCCTGCTACAAAGGACAGAGGAAGCTGCGGAGAGGCAAAGGCTCCAGCCCTGATCAATCCATCCTTTCATTTCCAGGGTACCCACGCAGCCCTGCTCGCCCCCCTTTCACTGACCAGCACCAAGCCAATCCACCCCAGCTGAGATGGAAGAGGAGTGGGGGGGGGTGTGACTGCAGCCATGCAAGTAATAAGAGCCCACCACGGTCATGGCAACAAACCGCCGAGGGAACTGCTGCTCAACCCGGCTTTGTTCCGTGCTGTCAGCTATCTTGTCTACCATCAGGTTTTTTTGTTTTTTTTTTTTCAATGGGATGTGATGTCATGGCAGTGATTATACACCCGTCACATCTGATTCACATGTGTGTCTTCATGTCAGCAGGAAGAACAAAAGTATCGGCTTCAAACATGCCACATGCTCAGCCCCGGGGTAATAAGCAGTCAGCACTTTTTTGTCCCTCACAATGAGCGGTGGAACTGCGAGTGGATGGGGCAAAGACAACAAGCACTCTGTACTTCTCAGCATATAATCCTCATAAGCGCGCCGTTGCAAAATCCTCACTGTGTGAACCAAAGTCCCCA
>JAUESE010000057.1:1158215-1170916 GCA_032274725.1 Malacoctenus triangulatus | reverse complement strand
CACACACACACACACACACACACACACACACACACACACACACACACACACACACACACACACACACACACACTGGGCTCTCTCTCTCTCTTGCTCGTAGTGGGAACATGGAGAAGCCAACTGTGTTTTTATGATAACATTCAGTTATCCCACCAGGATCCCTGCAGCAGGCATATGTTAGTGATGAGTATTCTAACCTCTGCCCCGCGCTGCTGCCTACAGATAGTGGTGAGCTGTTGTTCACACGCACGCAGTGTTGCCAGGGTTCATGTGTAATGTGATCCGCTTGAGTTTCCAAGTCCACCCACGCACACTCCTCGGGGCAGCCTGCTGCCCACTCTGTTGGTGGGTGGTTTCTTACAGGGAGCGGGCTGCAGCCATCGACGTGATACTATTCTGCATGTACTACATACACAGCAGCCCCGGTGACAACAACGCTGGAGCGGCGATATGAAAAGAATGCTGAGAGGAGATCCGCGGTGCTGCTAACTAAGAGGCTGCTGAGTGTTCAAGCAGCTCCATTTGTGCGGCACGGTGTTGTGCTGATGGTACTTCTGAGTAATGCACTGAAGGACAGAGCCTCAGTCATTTCAATCCCTCTCTCTTTCTCTCTCTCCCTCCCTCTCCCTTTTCTCTCCCTCTCTCTCTCGCTTCGCCATAAGGGAGAGCTCCAGAGGTCATGCTCACGGACTGTGGCGGAGAAAGTTAGCGAACAGTGCCAGTTGGCATGTCACTGTAGAAGATACCCCCCTCTCCCCCCGCCCCCGCCTCCTCCGCCTCCCCCGCGGCTACTGGGCACCACAGGTAAGACTTCCTGCAGCGGGCTCCCAGGTTTCACACCTGTCTCCCCTTTAAGTACGCCCGCCTGCCTTGCCTTGCCATGCCTTGCCTGTCTGCCTGTCTGTCTGTCTGTCTGTCTGTCTGACACTGTCTGCTCTCGCCCCACAGTCCCACCTCCCTCCGATTCAGACGCAGGTGTCAGGCAGCTGGCTAGTTTGAAGAAACTGTTTAGACATTAAGTGGTTCCACAGAAGAAGAAGAAAAAAAACACACAAAAAAAGGGGAAAAATATCCCACTGACCCCCTGAGATGAGTGGGCGCGCGCGTGGCCGGGGGTTTCTGCCCGTGCATGTTGCATCCGTGCGCGTGATGGAGCCAGCAGGATGTTGACAGCTGAACACAGGACTAATTTATGCCGGGTCTGACCTTGGGGAGTACCCAGCTGCCTGTGAAATCCATGCCTGCTGGGCTGCCAAGCTCAGTGGTTGAGTCGCGGGGTTTCCCCCGGAGGACCCCCTGATCAAAAAAACCCCTCGATGAGTTAATTAAATTAGCTTTAACTTGATAGAGATAAGGGGCTAATGAGCCAGCCCAGCAGTTCCAGCTCTGTGTTTTTGAGGTTGAGTAAGTGTGTAAGTGCTTGTATCCCCCCCCAGCTTCCAGATCTGCGTTGAATCGGTGCTTGTTGTGGTAGACCCCCCCCCCTACACCAGCCTCACTCTCAGATGCTGAGTCCATTGACAGATAGCCGAACGTATATCAGCGGCCGGCTGGCTGAAAGTTGATATGATTTGTATGTCGTCTCAAGCACCTTAATGAACAGCGCGCTGAAATATGGGACAGGCGTTGCTGATGATGCATCCGTCCGCTGCTCTTGCCGTGACTCCTTAGAATCACTCACACTGAGCCTTTAATGTGACGAGTAGGGAGGAGTGCTTAATCAACAGGCATTGGAAAGGTTTCAATCAATCAGTTCCAAGTGATTTTTTTTTTCTTCCGCTCCAGGTTGGTCAATGTAAATAGACCCCCTCCCCTCTCCTTGACCCTTCCCTTTTTTTTTTTTCCTTCCCTGACTTCCTCGATGAGTAAACTACGAAACAAGAGTTATAGACCCTCCTGTGGTTGTTGTCAAGGTCACTGCATGAATCCTGCCAGGACCATCTGACTGTAAGCAAAGGTGTGAGAGGCAGGGAGGAGGGGGGGGGGTTGAGTGCGCAATTACACCCAGTGCATGATGCGAAGTCTGCGCTCTGCGTCCACAAGGTCTGATGCCTCCACGCGCAGCAGTGTGCCATGCTAAATATGATAAGTGGGCTAATTTTTGCTCCTTTTTAACTTTACACAGAAATGTTTTCAGAGGGTGGAGATACCATGAATAATTCATTTAAGGGGAGTTTTCTCTCTCTCTCTCTGTCTCTCTCTCTCTCTCTCTCTCTCTCTCTCTCTCGCAATTCCCAATTTAATCTATAGAGACGCATAATTACCCTGATTTTTCTTCAGTAGCCCAATTTGCGGCGCTCGTGCTGCCAAACTTTAGCTTTAAACTGTAGTCTTTAAAGATGCGATGAATATGCATGGCGAACATGGAGAAAACTGGGACAATGAGTGCGACCTTATCTTTCTCCTGAAAAGTCGGGCGAAACGATCAAACTGGCGCACGGCGAGGTGAGTGTCTGCGTGCTCCCAAAAAAAAAAAAAAAGATACCCGAAGTCCCTGCAGAGGAGCGCGTGCGTTATCCCAATAAAGTAGATCCTCACCAGTGACTGAATTAAATCCCACAGCCGTTGACAAAAAAAAAAAAAAAAAAACTGCAGGATTAAAATGGAAGTTTGGCTGAGAGGAGCTTTCAAATTCATAGTGACTTATGACGTGGAGCGCTGTACCAGGGAGAGCCGGGCCTTGTTATTTGCTCTGTTGAAATGTGCTGTGTTGGAAAAATAGTCCACGGCATCACTAAGGCGTATTTGTTGCTATGGTGTCCAGCCTTCGTCTCATTCATAACAAAAAAAAAAAAAAAAAAACCTCTCCATGCAGGAGCTTGGAGTTTGCTGTTGTATATACAGTTGGGGGGGGGGGGGATTTTCTGAGGAGCATTAAACTGGAACAAACGTGCATTCACAGATAGATGCATGCACAGATATGCACATGACTAAACCGATTCGTGGATGGCGGAAGGGCCCCCTGATCGCGGCCCAAAGAGAAGCGGGGAGTTCTGCATCGCAGACACGAAGTTGCTGATGCACATAATGTTATACAACATTCCTGGTGAGTGGTCCCACTCCACAGATCTAATGTGGAAAGAGCAGGAAGGTTTCCTGCAACAGTAATTGGTGTGGACGCGCGCGCTGGTGTAAGGAAGGCTGACGGGACCTTAAATGATTCATGGTGTCGGCTTGGATATCTGTGAACGTTGAACCTAAGACCTACAGAACAGGCGAGGACACGGCTGCATCCCGACTCCCTGAGCTGGGAAGAGAAATCACCTCCATGCCACTCTGCGGTGTTGTATAAGCGTCGAGCCACTCTCCCGTCGCCAGACTCCGGCCTGTGTGACTCCAGTGGAGTCATTGTGGATGCGTTCTACTTTATTCTGAAGCGAAGGTTCGACTTCTTCTAACATCCTGTGTTTCCTTTTGCTCCCCCCCCCCCCACCCCACCCTCCCTTCTTTCAGTGGCAGAGCCCATGGTGCCCTTGTTGAGGCCCTGGTGGATGGAGATGGACATTATAGTGCTTGGAACGGTTGGCTGTGCCTCGGTCGTCCTCCTGCTCTCAGCCATCATCATCTGCTACAAGGCTATCAAGAGGTCAGGTTTCCCTCCTTCTCTTCTCCATTCTGCTCTCATAATATTTAAGTGTGATTCTCATATCGGGTGGCGCTGAAATATTGGAAACCAACGACATATTGAAATAGAAATCTGTCACTTGGCGGGCCACTCGGCGTGCCACGTGTAATTTCATCCCGGGAGGGAGGCCGTTGCCTTTCGTGTCGGAGGCTTGGGTGACCCTGTCATCACCCTTCTGGGTCACACTGAGGTCAGGGGGTCAGATGATGGAACAGGCTGTCTCCGCCACCGAGGGAGATCCACAACACCGGAGCCGCGTCGCGCGCGTCTCGCGCCGTCAATTAATCTGCCGCGAGTGCGCGATGACTTCACCGTGTTTGTTGCTGATTTTAATTTCCATAAGTGTCTGAGGCTCCGGCGGAGTGGCAGCTGGATCCGTGAGTGTGAGAGCGGGAGGGGAGCGAAAGGAATCCCAAGACGCTGCCGCTGCAGCATTCCCCCCCTCCCCATTTGGCTTATTAGAGGAAAAAAAAAAAAGGGCTGCGTGAGGTTTTAGCCCGGAGCACAACCAGACCCAATTCTCTTTGTGACATTCAGGCTGCGTGGTGTCACACATGCACTCCGACATGCACGTCAAATGTTCGCAGACATTTAGCAACAAACACGCACGCATGTCTGCGTCGTGCCAAGCCAGCAGAGTGTGCAGCCGGCCTATTAGCACACGGAGTCTTTCCATACATACATACATACATACATGCATACATCATCCTGGCGTATTTACACGCCGTGTAAAATACGGCATAGATGTTGAGTCACACGAGCATGTGGGAACAGCCAAGTGTGTTAATTTAAGCAGCAACTTCGATGTTTTATTTATACGCATTTAAATAGATTTAGTATCACACTTTATTATATTTACGGAACTATATTAAGTCTGCATGCCAGATATGGCTTTCCTCAGCAGAACTCCATTCCTCCTTTTCTTTAAACAACAAATAGGCAAAGTCAGGCAGCGGAAGTAATGGGCGGTTGGCTCAGGAATTCATTATGGCAATTCTCCAGCCCCCTGTGTAGCCAAGGGGCACCTTTTTTAATGCAGCAGTGGTAGAAAGTGTTGTTGCAATACAGGCTCTAGCCCCAAACCCAAGTCATTATTTATGAATTAATTTGCGCAGTCATTCAGTCGCAGGCCACATCTTTTATACATGCAAGCAGGTCGTGTCCTGAAGCTCTGTGGGCTCGAGACTGCAGACTTTGTGCCACGCCGAGCTGCCCTCCGCTCTGAATGGGAGGGGAGCGAAAAATACACGAGTCCAGACTGGGCTCATTAGGCATTCGTTAGTCACCAGCCAGTAAGAGAGCAGTCCAAGGAGAAGAGGAAAAAAAAAGAAAGAAAAGCGAGTCTACTAACATTTGTTTCCGACTCTCGAACAATCCGTCGTTCCTGCGAGGAAGCGGCGAGACGCAAAAAAAACAAAAGGACAGATAAAATGTTGTCCACCAAGGCGAGCGAAGGCAGTAATTGAGCGTCTTAGTCAATAACAATGTGAGGAAAGGATCTGTCAGAGAGAGAGAGAGAGAGAGAGAGAGAGAGAGAAAAGAAAACACAGACAGTTATATATAGCCCTTCTAGCCCCTCGGTGCTCCGGGCTTTCCCAATGAAAATCAGCTGGCCAGGGGCCAAGGCCTGCGCGCCACAGACAGTGGAGGCGCTCGCTCGGCAGGTCCCAGCCCTCCTGGCCTTTTGTTATTTCTTATAATCTCTGTCTGCCAGTCATCTGTCAGGAGCACCCGGGACCGAGAAGAGGAAGAGAAAAACACACAAACACTCACACACACTACCATCCAGTTCTTTTCAGAGTCCACAGCATCAGGGAGGCTGGTGTGTGCAGGCAGAAATAAAAAAGAAAAGAAAGAAAGAAGAGGATTCAGACTCACGCTGCGTTTTCAGCGTTGCTGTGCCATCCCGAGCCAAAGGCATGATGCGGCAGTCCAGGCTGTCAGCCGTCCAAGCAGCCAAAACAAACACAACCCAAAGCAAGTGACTAATGAAGCTCCATGCTTCCCCCCCAACACCCCCCCTCCCCCCCCCATCACTCTGCGCTCCGGGAGGCGCGTCTAAAGACGGATAATGCAGCACAGCTGGTCCCGTCCGACGGCTTAGACAAAATATCCAAAAAACACTCGACCCGAGATCGAATGAAAGGAACGCTCGGAAGTGATTTCAAATCCAATATTTACTGATACATTATTAATCTCCACCCCGTTATTTTTCTAAATTGCTAAACTCGCGGCGTCCAAAACTGTCGACAGATATTTACAGTCTGTTTTTAATGCGTCGTCTTTGAACCGCAGTGTGTTACTCTAAATTTCCAGATGGCTTGAGTAATTGTAAACAGCTCGACACATGTCCCAATTTTCGACGGTGAGCCGTTTCCCCAAACTTCAAAAAGGACCGGTCGCTGTGATTGCACAGCTTTGCTATGAAATATTCATCCAACCTGTGAAGTGTTGTGTTGCCACCTGCCATGTGTCAACAGCACGGCATCTATTATTGAAGGCCCCGGGTAGAGGTCGGTCCAGCCGGGGGCCCCGGCGCGGTCGGGCCCCGGCGCGACACGGTCAGCGCGAGCGGAGATCGCGTCCTGGGAGGAAGTAATCGGAGGGGGGGGGAGGGGGGGATCGTCTGCGTCAAAGTGTTCACGCAACGAGACGAGGGATCGCCCAAACGAGCTTTCGTACCTGTTGCCCTTTCGGCGAGGAAACGCAGGGAAAAGCTGAGCCAGGACGGCCTGAGCAGGCTGCGATACGTTGATGGTCTGTGTAGAGTGTCACAGCGAAGGGGTTGCTGAGTTGTTTTGGTTGTGTGTGGGCCTGCCAGGGTCTCACGCCCTGGGTTTTTGTCAGTTTTCTTGATTGCAACGCTGCTGTTTGTTGTGTTTTCTAAAGAATGTTCACGCGAATGACTGCCACAGCCCGTAGCACAAGCTACACATTTGATAGATCTCCCATTTTATGACACTTTGAGGAATTTAAGACTAAAAGTAGCCATCAGGGCGGACTTCAACCCTGCATATTCACATGTTGGTGTTCAGTATTGCACTGTCCCTCAAATATCAAACGATTTTCAGGCTCCTGCAGGAAAGATCACAGACTTTGTATGATTGTCTTGTCATTCATTCCGCTCACTATTTAGAACTATAAATACCTAGTTGAAGTTTTTTTTAGGAACCTCCTGAAACAAACAGTTGATTTTGTCGCATCTCTGAGGAGGTATTAGAAGAAACCACTGACACAAACACATTTCGTCTCGTTAAATGTAAACGGCTGAGTTAAATTCAACTCATGAAACACCAAATACAAGATAAGTTTTGGTTTGCTGTGTAAACTGGTTGAGATTCGCGTTTGGTAGGAACGGAAAGGATGGAAAGGAACAACAAACACGTTGACATCCGATTGTTTCCTGATTGACTTAATGGATGTAAACGATAAAGAGAGAGAGAGAGAGGGGGGGGTCATCATGAGAAAGTGAAGAGGGGAGAGCAAGTTAGCCAGTCAAAAGTCTCTCTTCCGTGTAAACCTGTAGCAGCTTACTTGTGAAAGTGGAACGCTGTGACCTGAGCCTGTCTCAGCGAGAAGCTTTGTCGGGTTTGAGACCTGCTCTCACAATGAACTACAGCGCTGTGCTTTAGAACAGAGAGCCGAAGAAGTCCATGCAGTGAGTCAGGTGTGCCTTTTTTTTTTTCATTCGAGCCTCGTTTGTCCCCATTATCCTCTGTTCTCTCACAGGATCATTAATTAACCTTCATGTAACCAGGAAAAACGTCTTTTAGATTAGAAACTTTCCTTTTTGAGAGTCCTGGACAAGCAGCCGTTTCATTTATTTCAAACAGTAGCTACAGGTATCAACTGCCCACCTGGAAGAAACTATCACTATAGATAGCAGATACCAAAGCGTAAATAAACCCAAAATAGCTTCGAACCACTGATTTAAATGTGATAATCTGAGAAACATTCAAAGAGGCCCAACTCATTAAAGGTCAGATCTTTCTTCTCAGTCTGCTCTGTGAGCTCTCAGCACCAAGGGAATAAAAAGTCTATATCAGTGTCTGTAGGACTGTTAAACTCTTTTCATGATTTTTTTTTTCTTTCTTTCCTTTAACGGCCCACTGGACTGCTGCAGGCTACAGAATTGTTACAGAATGTGGGTCGGCTTGTCTGCGGGGAGAGTCCTCCCTCAGACCCCTCCTGGGGAGCGTATCGGTTCCCCCTTGTTATCTGGTCCTCACAAGGTCGGGTGATCGGTTGGTTGTGAGAGTGGTCACTTTGCGTGTGCGATCACCGAGGTGCATGCCCCCAACGTAACCCGTGGGGACGCAAGGACAACAAAAAAACAGAACAATTGAAATCACAACGTGTCAAATAGCTCCGTTTTCAAGTCGATATGCGAACTGCAGCTTCACCGCGTGACGTTCTTTCTTCTTTTGGTCTTTCTTCTGAGCCAGCCTGCCAACAGAAAAAACTTCGGCATATCCCGGACCTCCCCACCCCGCGGCTGCAGCCACAGCTGCGTCCGCCCGTCACTGCTGGCACCCCCCCCCCCCTTCAGCAGGGTGTGTTTTCCAGCCCGAGGCTGGACAGACCCTCTTCCCAGGCTTTCCCCAGGTCCCCCCAAGGGACACGGCAAGCAGCATCTGTCCTGCGTGGCCGGCAGCAGTCCCCCGCCCGTCGAGCCACGCGGCCCCTCCCAGTTGACAAGAGCCCCCCCCCCCCGGGAGGTCTGAGTCATCGCCTCGCGTTTTTTTTTGTTTATAGCGTCTGTCTGGAGCCGCGAGGTTGACCCGCATGACCCCCAGTGAGCTCATCGCCCCATCAAACACAAAGTGTGCAATTATCACCTGAAAGCTTGTCCTTATTTAATGCAGGAAGTAAGTGTCTTAGTCACACACCGCCATAAAATATAGGAACACCTGACCAGTGGGAGACTATATAAACTGAAATACACTCCGAGGCTTTAGGTCACAGTGAACTGCAGAGTTAATGATGTCATTTATTCACGTTTACAACAGGATTAAGAATTTACATCCGCACCAGCAGCAGCAGCGCTGTGAACGCGTGACATCGGCAAGTTAACACGCTGACAACGAAATTTGCCAACGTGCTGATGCTAAGTACGTGTTCATCAACTAAAGTCGGCATGTAAGCAGGTTAGCCTTCACTAATTAGTGCCTAACTCAAAGGAATGGCCGAGGGGAGCGTCGTCTGGACTGAAGTGCAGAGCGAATCGAAGCGCTGACCTCACCGCACAACCCGATTCCAAAGCGGGCTCCGTGTCAGGCATGCAATTACTTTTGACGCAGTCCAGCCGACGACGAATTAGATCAGGGGTTTCCCCCCCCCCACACCTGGGATCCAGCATTTGTTTTTGTTGTTGTTGTTTATGATCATCAGCACTAACATCTTCCAGCCCTATTTGGTCAAAAGTGTCCTCTGTAGCAGCTGGGGACCAACTTTAACACACATTTTGTCCCTCCATCCATATTTTGGACACCACTGTTTAGGAAGCCTCTACTACTTTTATTTTGAAGGCTGCTGCTTCTGCATGTTGCAGAGAGTTCGTGTCCCTGCCAGTGTTTGGCTTCACTGTGATATTTAGGCAAAGCTCATTGTTGTTGTTTTTTTAGAAGAGATTTGCATGAGAAGGGGGGGCTGTAATCTTTTTTCTGGTGGGAAAGTTTAGAATAAATTTACACACTCTAAGCATTCAAATTGGCAACACGGAGTCATGCCAATCCTCCGTTTGGATCTTGTCTGTCTTTCTCTACACAGTCTGGAGACTTGTCAGCGTTTTTGGACTTTAAGCAATCCAGCAAAAGTGAAAAGAAGCTTTTATAGATTCTGTTTTGATGTAAATCTTCTCTGGAAATTCGCTACAATTGTACAATCACACAGTTAAACCTTGGTCTGTCGTTCCTAAACAGTACACCTTCCTGTTCCTTTTATTTTGAAAATAAGAGAAAACTTAAAAAACTGAAATCATGACACAGTGTCTGCTCGTGTTCACCAGGCACGGAAATAAGTCGACGTCTATATTTCTGTTTATTGATCGTGTGAAAAATCTGTTTGGCGAGTCACAAATAGTGCAAAGAAGTGTTTGTTTATTTAGCTGCCTGTAAACAGGAAATACAGAATACATCCCCTCTTGAAGACTCAAAAGTGAAGGATAAAACGCTTTGGTTGACTTTTTACGTGTTCAATGATTTAGATGCGTGCCTCATGGAGGCTTATTAACAGATGTAGCATCTTTGCTTTTTGTACTGAGAAAGCAGGATGGAGTCAAGCTGAGCAGGATTTGAGGGAGGCACTGATGAGCGCGGGAGGTGGAGGGGGAGGCAGCGAGGGGGAGGGGGGGGGCTTCGGCGCCAACATGACAGCTGGAAACAGCCCAGACAGGAACGGTTTGAGAACCTGACAGCCGCAAGATGGTTGTTTAACAGGTGTGGCGGAGTCTGATTGGCTGAAACTGGGCACGGCGCAACAGAGAAAGAGACAGCCGACAAATAACGGTGGCAGCCCGAGATTTATGAATTAATATGAGGGGAAAGAAGGTATCAGACATTGTTCCATGAACGGTGCAGCGAGCACGGAAAAACAAACAGGTCGGCCATCGGTTTACTGCTGTTTTTGTTTGTACTTTACACTGTGTTTCACTGCGATATCAAGACCGAGACGACAGCTGTATTAAACCTA
The DNA here is from genome assembly GCA_032274725.1 of Malacoctenus triangulatus. Taxonomy (NCBI): domain Eukaryota; kingdom Metazoa; phylum Chordata; class Actinopteri; order Blenniiformes; family Labrisomidae; genus Malacoctenus; species Malacoctenus triangulatus. The sequence continues at coordinate 1,160,601 of JAUESE010000057.1, read as the reverse complement.
CAATTAATGCTTCACTGATGAGGGTAATAATGCTTTTTATATAACTAAGCTCAATAAAAAGCGGTGGCAAGAAAGTTTTACGACACATATTAATGGAAAAAGAGATTAAAACAATGTGTCAGTACGTTTGTGTTAAACAGTAACATCCAACCATTTGCACTGGGATGACACTGCAATATTACACTGCAAAAAAAAAAAACTCACCTTGTGGATTTTACTTATTTTGAGCCAAAAAACTAATTTATCACACTTAGAATCCAACATAGTCATTAGAAAGTTTAGCACCTTCCTGCTTTTTGTCTTATTTTGACGATCAAGTTTTTAACTTGTTCATTTGGTAGATTCTGTTTTGTTTATTTCAAGTACAAAGCAGCAAGCTGCCAACAAACAAGTGAATTTTTTGCATTTGTGAAAAGATAAACAGATCTTGAGATCACCATGACGCTCACATTTAGGTGATTGGGTTTTGTTACAAGTGTGCATCAGTTGTATTTCCAACTTTAACTCGGTGAAATCCACCTGGTGAAATTGAGTGTTTTTTTTGCATCTTGTCTTTGGCAGATGAAAAAAACAGACTTGCTATAAAACCCTCTGTTCCCGACAATGCAGCGATCGATAGGAAGAGTTCTACTCTCTTGCCTTTCGATCGCATGATGTCATGCCCGAGCTCGTTTAACCCAGTGAGGCCACTCCGTCTCCGTCTCCACCCCCCCCCCCCCTCTCCCTTCGCTGCCCGAGAGGGGGGCGGGGACAAAAGATTTGTGGCGGGCCGGACTGAGAATGACTGTTCATCAAAGTTGGTTCTGGCCAGCTCGGCCTTTCAGAGTGGAGGGGCCGAGAGGAGACACTGAACTAAGATGTCGCTCAAGGGTCCTCTGTGCCAGCGAAGGCACTGTACAGCGTGGAGTGGGACAATGACTGTACTAACTGTATTCAGATCTGTCTCTGGCTTACATAAGCCCGGGCAGGGGAGAGCAGCTGAGGGGGTCGGCGCAGAAGCCACAGTACACTGGACAAATATAATAACCACAAAGGCATCAAGGAGTGCATGAAAAGGGCTGCATTGAGTGATGCTGCTCTTCATGGTTGGAGGAGAGTAGCGATGGGGGGGGGGTGGCAGGAAAAAGGGACGGCATCCCGCAGCAGCGCCAGCGTTGGAGAGGAATTCCACGGGCAGGTTATGTATCGATGCTGTCCCTCGGTCCCCCCCCTCCCGAGTTGTTTTGACAGCCACACACACTCATTACTTAGGGAGAAGATTGCATCTACCAGTCCGAGCAGGTAATTGCCTTATCCCCTCTCCATTGCGATGTATCTTTCCCTCCTGTCTCCTTCGCAAAATTGACCTTTGAACATTGAGCTTATTAGAAAGGATAGCTGAGAGCAGCATATCCACCCAGAGCAGCTGGAGAAATCAAATCAAGTTGAAGGTTAACAGCTCAGAAACTCTGTTTAATGGTGTGGCCTTTAGCCGGGAGGGGGCGGGGGAGGAGGGGCGGGCGTGTGTGTGTGTGTGTAACGTCACGTCAAGTCTCTCCTGTCGAGATATTCGCCCCCCTCACCTCCTGAAAATGTTTGTCCGCAGGAAACCACTCCGAAAGGAGGAGAACGGCACGAGTCGCGGGGAGTACGCCATGAGCATCCGCAACAAGAAGGCCATGGGTACGAACAACACTGTGGTATAGACTGTCTCCTGCCGCGCACAGGAAGTGACATCACCATTACCGCTCACCTTATCCCGAATTCAACAACCCCCCGGCCGCCCCCCCCCCCCCCCCCCCCCGCGGTCTGCCTCGGCGAGACGCCGCCCGCCTCGCACTTGTTGCCTCCTCCCTCCCACCTCCATCTCCAAATCTCTGCCTGCACTCGGTGCCCTCACCTCAGTTGTGGCACGGTAGATCTGTCAGCTGCTGCCGTTCAATCAGCTTACCCCACCCCCCCCCACCCCCTCGCCCCCCCTGTATTCCAGTCGCCTCCGGCTGTTTCACTTATTTCCAGCTAATCTTTCTCCTCCTCTGACCTCCCTGCCCTCCTGACTGCGCCTTTCAGCGCCCATCCCTCCTTCCTGGGTAACAGGCGCGCTGATAAGCAGCAAGGCCACCCTGTGAGGTCTGGCCTCCCCCCCCCCCCCCATCTCCTCTGTTCAGTCACTTTCTGCCAACTCCCTCCAAGAAACCCCTGCTGATGCTTTTCTTCACCCCCCCCTCCTCTTTTAAAACTGCTGCTGGTAAGAAGCTCCACATTTTTCATGTTCAACATTAAAGTCTGTCGGCATGTTATTTCTCCCCGAGGCCACCCATCCTTTCATAAAGTTGAGAGCAAAGTTAGAAAGGGGTGGGGGTGGGGGGGGGGGAGGGTGTCGGGTGGGGGGGGGGTTGCTGCTGAA
>JAUESE010000057.1:1143745-1158115 GCA_032274725.1 Malacoctenus triangulatus | reverse complement strand
ATCACCATTACCGCTCACCTTATCCCGAATTCAACAACCCCCCCCACCCACCCACCCGACCTGACCCCACCCAACCCTTCCCCCGAGCCCCGTCACCCAAGAATGCAACAGGGTTTTACCCGAGGTTTTACCAACAGGTGAAGCGCCCCTCTTTGCTTGGCATGTTGCCCGGACTGAAGACACCGTTCGGCTTGAAGGCGAGCTGGGAGGAAGGAGGGAGGGAGGTTGGACGGGCGGACGGAGAGAGAGATCCACAAACCCCCACGGTGTCGAAAGTGGCACAGCAGGCTGAACATTATGCTCTTAGTAACAGCAAGTGTTGCTGACAGGCTGGTTGGCTGCTGGCTGGAGAGGGACTGTCTGCCAGTCTGCCGCAGATCCAGACCTCGCGCACGCACGCGCGCAACCACACACACACACACACACACAGACCCACACACACCCACACACACACTGTTGACATCTGCAATGGAGCAACAGACAATACAGCAGCCCTGCAGTCCCGCGGGCGGCCAGACAGGACAGCTCATCACACATGACAAACAACATGCATGCAGTTTTTACAGAGAATGCAACATTTTTTTATATCCCCCCGTCCTCACACTGTCCATCTTTTGTTCTCCATTTTTGAGACAGATGCTTTGTGAGAGGCATGACGTTCCTCCGCCGGGTCCCGGCTTCTCGGGACGTGGATTCATCTGACTATGCAATTCAAAGAAAAATCTCGCGTTTTAGACAAAAAAAAACGAAGCGAAACAAAAGAGGAGCAGCGTCGTCATCATCAACATGGGACGTTCCGGTTGTTTTACCATGCCAAAAGAAAAAAGACTTAGGTTCAATGGAATATACTTCAGCCAGTCATGTATTTATTTGCTCTATTTGTTTACTTAACTATCTTTAAATTTATTTTTCTACTCTTCAAAAGGAGAAAGACTGTCTTGTGCGGAGCGACTCGCGTCTTTACACATCTCCAACATCTGGACGGGCGCTTTTGATTTCTTCATGGCTCTGTTTTTTCTAAGTGAATCATTTATAAAGCGTATAATTCATTTGTAATGCTCCGATGCTTTGAGCCTGCTGTCAGTTTGTTGAGACGCTGATGCAGAAAACGTGCTTAGTCGGCAAAGTTTTGTTATCAGTCGTTCTGTCTCCGGGTGTTTGATATTTTCTTTCTGTTTCCCCAAGACTTCAGCAAAAAAAAAACAGTCAAAGGGGGGTCGGGGGGGGGGGGGGGGTCATTACGATGTGCTATGTGAATGTGTGTTTTCCCCAATGTTGTTTCTGTGCCGCATTATAAGCCACTCCTTTTTTTTTTATTGTTCACTCACCAGTCCGAGCACACACACACACACACACACACACACACACACACACACACACACACACACGTACAAAGTTCATCCTTACCCGGCTCATCTGTTGACACCGCGCCGCAGCGTGGCGGGGTCGGCCCGATGCCCTCAGCCACGTCTTGTCTGGATGTGACAATCTTCATCTTTTTTCGAGTTGTCAAGAGGGGGCTTAGCCCATCGCTATAGAAACGGGGATGGGGTGGGGTGGGGGCATGAGCCCAGGGCTGACCTTGTGACTGGTGAGAGACGGGAGACTTAGCCAATAGCCAGAGATCAGGTTGCAGAGAGGATGGCCTCAGCAGGGACGTGTGACTCAGTGCTGTCACGGAGCGTCCTCCACGTCCCCGCCGGAGACACACAGCCGAGCTGAGCCGGAGCGGAGCACCACTCAACACTACCCTGCTTGTTTTTTTTTGTTTTTGTTTTGTTCTGTTTGGTCTTGTTTTATTTTACATTAAATCTGCGCGTCTCAGTGTGTTAATGCATGTCTGCGTGCGTGTGCGTGGGTGGCTGGGTGGGAGCGTGTATGTGTGTGTGTATGCTCTCATTTTACTCTCGTTTTGGGGTCCAAAGCCTGAGAGCCGGTACACCTACACTGCTGGATCTCACCATGTTCCAACCTCTTTTCAAAGTTAAGGTGTGGGGATGGGGGGGGTGGGGGGGGTGGGGCTGCTTTTCGTTCGGTTGCAGTCAGGTTAGGTTAACTTTAAGGGGTTCAAGGTTGAGACACGCAGTCGCCGCATCTAATGTTCAAAGCGAGGGGCTTGAGAACGCGTCGTGTGGACGGTCGGGCCCCCACAGGAGCTGCTGTACAAACATGCGTGTGCGTGTAGGTGTGCGTGTCGGTGTGCGTGCGTGCGCGTGTGTGTGTGTGCATGCAGATGAGTGTCCTCAGTGAGACTGGGCTCAACTCTGTGGCTGTCAGTAAAGTATAGATATCGGCTAAACTGTTGAAAAATTTGGGAAAAAAAATAAACACGTGCTTGCATTTGAACATGCACAGGTACTAGCTAACAATATACCCCACCATTTACCTATGTGAGAGAAATGATGGATGCATGAATGTAAATATTGATATTTAAATATCTGCCTTCTGGACTGTTAATTCATGTACAGTGTAACAGAACATATGTTTATACATAGTAAAATCGAAACAATGTGCTACCATTTAGAATTATGTCAATGTTGTCATGTTGATGGAGCAAGCCATTAATGTATATATGGCAATCAGTAGTACATACACAATTTATGCATTTACCAAAACGGATGAAAAGATGTGCATAAGTTGACTTCGTTGCTGAGTTTTTCAGTTGTAAATAAAACTGTACATAACAACAGACCCACAGTCTATTGTGTTGAAGGAGGTGCAGGCGCAGAAACCAGAGCTGTGTTACATGTGGGCAGATGGACTGGCCTGGATGTGGTAAAGGTGGTAAAAGTGAGAGTGTTATATTTATCCTGTGCCCGTCTCGTCCGCGCTGTGCCGTGTCGGGCCGCCTGTGTCTTTGGGCAGAGCTTTCACCGACTCACCCCCCCCCCTCACCACTCCTCCCCTCCACCCCTCCCCACCCCCACCCACAGCGGAGGACATGCTTTCAGTCTGTCTCACACAGTGCATCTTTAATGAACTGCGATCATCAAGCCTCCGTCACTCTATGGGGCTTAATGACGCAAACAGGGAAACTTTGAGGTGGCATATTGTGCCGGCTCGGAGTGCGATCAATAATATTGTCACAAATAAGGATGACTGTGTGTGCGAGCGCGTTTGTGTGCGTGCGTGTGTGTGTGTGTGTGTCTGTGTGTGTGTGTGAAGGATTCCTGCAAGAAGTCGCCCGAAACAGAACTTGGGACTCGGAAGGGGGAGATGAAGGCTGGATAATAGATTCTAAACACCTCTCAGAGACGCTTCACTCCTCCATTAAGTCATACAAACATGTTCCCATTTCTGTTTTCATTTGCACATTATATATTATCTGCAGACAGCTAATGATGTGAAACAAACGAGGTGGGGGGGGGGGGCGTGGGGGTGGGGGGGGGCAGAGCTGAACCTGTACAATGCAGGCTGAGGCAGAGGAAGCACTGAAGAGGAATGTCAATGAATTATAATGTGAATGAGAGACCATAGAGCACTGTGCCTTCCCTGCTTTAGATGTGCCGCTTGACGGTGATGCCAATGGACACTCCGAGCAATTTAAACATTCATGCATTGTCCAGCCAGGGCGCGGTGGATCCCACTGTAATAAAGGCAATGTGACAGCACGAGGCAGGGGTACCAGGGATCGTCACTGTCTCAACAAGTTATACGAGGCTCTCGCAAGGTATTTCCGAGGAACCAACGTGAGGCACTCGCGCAGGTGATTTTTTTTTTCTTTCTACATTCGCAGTTGTGACTCTGCAAAAACTGCTGCCGAGCTCGATTTTTAATGCAGCCCAGACAACGGCTCGGTTAAATGGAGTGTTGTCACCGATGCAAACACCTGGTGATCCGCTCGGCCCGGTGTGTGTGTGTGTGTGTGCTGGCGCAGTCGCTTTCAGCGCTGACCTTCACAGTCTCTGAGGAGCCACTCACGCCCTCTCTGCCTGAGAGGCCTATGGTCAGCGTTAATTACCCTCAGTATCTCCAGCTGCCTGCTCATCAGGTCAGCACTCCCATATGGTCCTGCAGGAGGCAAGGCAGGCAGGCAGGCAGGCAGGCAGGGGCGGGGAAAGTGCTGGATACCTGTGGGACACTGATTACATAAGCTGCTGCTAATGAGAGAGGTTCTTTGGAAGTAAAAAAAAAAAAAAAAAAAAAAAAAGAAGAAAAAAAAAGGGGCTGTGAGTTCAAACGATCACAACGGTGGCGGTGGCTGACAGATGCAACCCCAGAGCACGCGGGACTTGATTAAACGCGCGCACACACCTATGCCCGCGCGGGGGACGCATGCACGTACACACCTGCATCCACCATCACTTTAACACACACACTCGCGCACACACAGAGGCACAGCAGGAGAGGGGGCCCCTTTGATGAGCCGAGACTAGAGGTTGATGAGAAGGGGCACTGCAGCCTGATTCAGCGAGCTTGAGGTCACCGGTGAGAGTGCGCGCGCGCGCGCGTGTGTGTGTGTGTGTGTGTGTGAGAGAGAGAGAGAGAGAGAGAGAGAGAGAGGACGTGTGTGTGTGTGTTTGTGTTCGTGTACATCTGTGTCTGTGTGTTCATTAGTCACATTGTGTGAGATCATTATACTAGTGACTCATTTGGCACACACCTCCCATCATGAGACCTTTGATACATGCAGCGACTGTAAAGTAATATTTAACAAATTAATAGCATGCAAATTGAGTTGGGCTTATTTTGGCCCGACAAACTGACCCTCCCCACCCGCCCGCCCACCGCAAAGCATACATTTACATGGTCCGATCTTATTCATCCTAAAGCTTGATAATGAAATCCTTGCAGCAGTGCAGATCAAAACAAAGATTAATGTGCTGCTCAGCTCTCGAGCCCTGCTGTCATGTCATCTGTTATCCTCAGACAAGAGCTTCGTGGTAATACAGTTAGACCTCACAACAATGCTTAATCACAACAAACCACATTAGGCCAAAGGTAATTGTGTTTGCTTGGTATATGCGTGGGCCAATCTGTTTCGCTGTGTGCCAATGAAGAGAGGGTAGAGTGGGGTGGGGGGGGTGGGCTTTATACTTTGGGGGCGAGATGGAGGTGGGGTGGGTCGGTGGGTGTATGTGGGTGGAGGTGGGGGGGGGGCTCAACCAAAATAGTCTTGTTTACCTCCAATGTCTGGCTGCATGTGATCGAGTTACGGTGCCGCCGCCGCAACTCAGATTGCCCCCCCCCGATCGATCGGGGCTCTGATGGCGAGAGGCAGGCGTGACTGACAGTCCGACAAGGATCTCGGACAGGGAGGGGGGCTGGGCGATGCATGTCATGCCGTTTTCCCGTAGACACCTGAGCTCCCGGTCCTCGTCCGGAGGAGCAGGAAACCGAGGCGATCCTATCGCGCCGCCATCTGCATTATGACGAACCCGGCCGCTTTTTCCGTATCGGACATCAAAGGCCAGTAAATGTCACATTTGAATGTTTGAGGCCGGGTGGCGATTCAAAGGAAACAACAGAGCGCCCCGTTGTTTTACAAAAAACTCGTACCTTTTTATTATCAAGCTTGCAACCAAGCAACTTAAAAAGTGATAGGATATGAATATCACAGAGTGAGCGTATCTAAGATCCAACAAGCAGCTGTTTTCAGACCCTCGCTATTTCTAGATCTATAGATATTCTCTTCGAATCTGTTGAATACAACAGTTAGGCACCTGACAGTCATCCCACAAAGGCCTAGCAACCCCTTCAGACATCACTTCCCGTGCTAATACTTTCAAATAGTATAAGATTTACGGTCCATAAACGTCTATTTCATATACTAAAGGTGCTACCCTGCACAGCATCAGCTTTGTAGAAGAGTTCTTTTGGTTGTTTGGTGTCACAGGGATCAGCCACAGCAGATGCATGCAGGTCGAACAAACGGGGTGACCCACAGAGGGGGGGGGACCCGCGGCGCAGGTCACATGGGGTAGAACTGGGACGCGGCCTCCGACGACTGGATCTCCACCTGCGCCATCTTGAACTGGGTGCACTGGAGCCACTTGCGCAGGGCGAAGGGCGGGGCCCCCGAGGCCGGGCCCTGCAGACACTGGCGGTTCACCCGGTTCTGGATGGCCTGCAGACGCAGCTGCAGCCCTGCCGACAAGTGCTGCGGAAGGCAGGAGAAGGCGGCGCGTTTTAGGGGGGGGTTGGGGTCTGTCGTGGTCCCCGGGCAGAGGAAGAATTGCTTTGTACGATAGTCAAAGAAACTGTCATAACAGTAGCAAGTCTCAAAACTGAGCAGCAGATGGCAGCAAGTTAAAATTTAGCTCAAGCTAGCTAACTTACTCCCACAATGTAGTTGGATATCTTGACCCTTAAACAAGAGTAATTAACTTTTTGCTGTTAATTAAGGATAAAGACATGATGGTGTCAGTCAGGGCCCCTAAAAGGTCAATTCGGCTGGCCCAAAATTAAAATGAATTTTAATTCCCCCCTTATTAAAACGAGTAAATAAGAGCATTTGTGGTCAATATTTCTTTGCGACAATAATAACACAATAAAAGCCTTACCTTAAGGTTTGACTGGATCATAGGGAGCCACATTGGAATCAACTATAAAAAAAAAGGGGGGGGGGAAGAATGGGGATGAATCAGTTGAGTGATGTGACACACAGAGATGAAACTTGTCAAAAACACAAACCTTGACAAAGATGGTGGAGTTGCATTCCTGCAGGGCCTCCATCAAACTGATGACATGAAGACACACCATCTCCACCATCTGGGAGAGTGGGGAGACAAACACAGCCGTGATTCCTGTAAGTTGCTGTTATGTAACCGAGTGGAAGTACTCGAACATATGTACGGATACACATTACAAGCGAACAGACAATAATGCAGGGTGAATTTATGTGAGACAATTTTTTTTCCCCCCCTTGAAGTCAGGCTCCCATTGGACGGTGTGCCTCCTGCTGTTCCCATACTACATAATGCGCTGAGTAGGAAGCAGACTTCAAAAAAACCAACCACTGGAATGTAGGTTATATAGCTGAATAAGGGGGATCCAGAGTGACATAATTCAGTGGTGGGCACAGAGGAACATAGGATTAGAGGTTTGCGTGGGCCCCAGAAGATTGGATGATTTTTAAGTGGGCTGAGGCTTTCTTGCGGCATAAGCAAGTAGAAAATCAAATTTAATTTTGTGACCACACGTTTTATGATCCCACATCCCAAAACTCCGAAGTCAAAATGTCTGAGGGAAGCGCGAGCGCTTACCACTTTGTTGTGAGCCATCAGCTGCAAGATGCTGGGCGTCACCCGACTCCAGAACTCCAGACCGGTCAGGATGGCCCCGGAGGAGAACTCGGTCTGGTTCTGGTTCTGCAGGGACGGGGCGGCAGCCGCCTGCTCGCAGTAGATGGTCCACAGCTGGGCGAACATGAAGGCGTGGAACAGAGAGCACATGTGCAGCACCGACGTCTGCGAGGGAGGGGGGGGGGGCAGAGATCAAGACGGTTATCGTCCTCAAACGGCACCTGATTCTGACCGGCGGTGACGACGAGCGGGGGGCCGAACCTTCGACTGTTCCGGGAAGCCGATGAGGATGACGATGAGGTGGTCGGCGATGTGCGAGCCGGCGTCTAAAGGGATGGGCATGCAGGAGGTGGAGCCCTGGTGGAGGGCGCAGTGTGTGAGGGAGCCCAGCAAGAGCCAGGACAGCTGACGGATGTGGGACACACACTCGATGAATTCTTTGGGCCTACAAACAGACAAAGGAAGCCAGTTAAATCCTCCGCTCAGATCACTACTCGTGTTTTCACTCAGTTTATCATTGCCCCTTCGTTGTCCTTTGCTTCTGCTATGTTAACCCTTTAACACGAGTAACCATTAATTTAAATTTTCCCTCAAAACTTCATGAAATTCCCGATAATTTGCTCCACCAAGTGACTGAGGAGGAAGGAAAAGGGTTAAATTTCAGTCCAGGTTCCTGTTCGACTGTCTGTCTTTTGGTACATTTACATTGTTAAACTCCAGAATTTTGTAACCTCACCCTCCATGTGTCTCTCCAGGTTCATTCACCTTGATTGTCTCCGCCTGTGTCTTGTCAGTCCCCATGCCTCATGTGTGTATCCCAGTCTGTTTCTTGAGCCTTGGCTGTATTGTCTGCACTGTTTCCCACGTCGCGCTCGTTTGTCCCAGTTTTATTTTCCCCCTTGTGTTTTAAAGTCCCGCCCCGGGAGTTTGTTCAACCTGTTTTTGCTTCTTTTTTTTGACTGCTTCTCAAACTTTATTCACTCTAATAAAGATTATTCATCTGCATCTTGGTCTTTCCTTCAACATCCTGATTTCCAGTTTCATTTGCAGGATTTTGTTGATTGTAACAGGTAGACCTTTCTACTTAGGAAGGGGTTTTACTTTGTTTCGTTGTTTTTGTTGCTTGTGTAAATGCTACCAACAAGATTATAGCGACGGAAGTTGATGTCAAACAGAAAATAAAAGAAAACCTCCAGTGAAAAACTCAGATTATTCAGTCGTCATGTTATTCCAGTAAGCTTCCCCCTTCGGCACGAGAAAAGTGGGCTGAGTCCCTCTCGGCGTTCTTACCCTTGCTGCATGGTGGACGGTGGGTGGTAAAGCCAGGGCAGATACCGGACCACCGCTTTGTTGTCACGGTGATTGCCTTTGCTGATCTCCATGGCCGCCACTTGCGCCAGGCCCACTTTCAGGTTGCCCCCGAACGTGTCCTCATGCAGTGGCTGACAGCAGGCCTTCATATGGCTCTGAGAGACGAGGGATCGATCAGGATCAGGCTCAGTAAGGTCATGTGGGGAGGTGGGAGGGGGGGGGCAAAAAAAAAAAAACGGTACTCACTTTAAGTTTGGTGAGCGTGTGCATATCCGCAATGAAGTCCAGGAGCTCGCTTATGTATTGCCTCATGCACTCCATCGCCGCCGTGGTGCACTGTGGAGGAGAGGAGCAGTTTTTATCCTTAGGAAGGATCACAGCGGGGTGTGTCTTTATTTCCTGCTGCTTTATGAGGCTGAATTTAATAAGATCGCAACACACAGCGATTCGAGTCTCACCCCCGGCAGCGTGGAGATCATGTGCTTCTGAATGATGGTGGATTCCGCGAGCCGCGTGCCGATGTCTGCACAAACAAACTGGGAGAGCCACAGCAAAGCTTTACAACCACACGCAAGACGCGCCGAATATGATTTGTTGGTTCTTGCAAAGTGAGTAACAAAAACCAACCGTCAGCTTTTTTAGTGTGTGTTTTGCGGGTTGTTGTTTTTTTTGTTTTTTTGTTTTTTTTTTACCTGAACCAGCAGTAACAAGTTTGTGTCGGGCAGGGGGGACTTGAACTTGAGAGCCTGCAGAAGCTCCAGCACCACAATGCGGGACATGTAGAACTTATCTCTCTCCTGGACGCGGAAAAGGAAGAAAGTGGAGTAAATGTACTGATGCAGCAAGACTGCCTTTTTCTATTATCACTCGCCCTTACTCATGCTGCGAGGGGAGCATAAACTCTGTTAGCTTGAATAGAGGGGGAAGGACAGGCAGCGAGCAGGGGGAGGGAAGGGAGAGAAGGGAGGGAGGGAAGGGAGGGAGCCGGGGAGACAGAGAATAGTGGAGCCGAGGAGTAGATTTAGGCCAGTCCAGATCTCTCCTCCCAGAGTCCCAAGCAGCTCAGATGAGGCTGTCAGGCTGCCTTCTCCCTCCCCGAGGACAGGCTGCTCTCTTTGTTCATCCCTTCCACACAAAGCCCAGCTGCCTGTTTACAAACCACACTGTCATCTTCTGGCTTCCAGTTTGCCTCCCTCTTTCTCTCCGCAGTCATGTTTGCTTATGTTGGGAGCCGGCACATGCTCTCCTGCTCATGCAGAATGCAGAGCCGCGTCTGACATTTCTCACTGTGCGCCTTTGTTAATGCGCATACCTGTACACAGCACTCTCATAATTAAAAGTTAATGGAGCATGTCCGTTTGGTAAATAGCAATTCAAAAAGGCTGTTCGAGAGGGGAAGGAGGGGAGGGGGGGGCTGCCAACTTCTGCGGCCCAACTTTGTGTCCTCAAAAAAACTGACCTCGGAAACTGAGGAAACTGGCGAGCCGTACCTGCCCCCCCCCCCCCCCCCAAACCTGCCATAAAGCACCTGCACAGGACAAGGCTCCGCAGGCCATCACTCAAAGCAAGTCCCGGATTTGAAACGCGGATATTATAAGGTGAGGAATTAAGGCGGGGCCGAGGGGGGAAATCAATACTGCAGGAGACATAAAGCACGCGGCGCTGACAGCGGCGGGGGGGGGGGGGGAACCGGGGATCCATCTGGAGCGAACGGCGCGGACGGCCCCGGCTCCAATCTCCGTCCGAGACGAGCGCCGAGCGCCGCGACCATACATCCTCGGCCCGAGCACGCCGACTAATCATGTTAATCAATATGAGCTGATTGCCTACTTAATCATCCGTGACACGCAGCCACATTTCTGGCTGACTGGAGAATCGGGGGAAGTCGGTGTGGCACCACAAAAAAAAAAAAAAAAGAAGAGAAAAGTGATGAGCGAGGGGCTGGGGAAACATAAGCTCAACATATTTAACGCTGCGGATTACTCTAAAAGGTTTAACTCCTTCCAGGCTCATTAATCATCAGACTAAGGGGGGGGCTTTATTTTCCACACACTCGAAAAACAAGGGTACCTTGTTGAAGGCTTTGTAACACAGTCCGCAGAGTTCCACCAGGTAGGAGAGGCTGAAGATGCCGTATTGGATGACGAAGCTCAGCAGCTTGGAGAAGGGCTCCAGCAGACTCTACAGGGGAGGGGGGGGCAGGATGGAGAGAGGAGCAAAGGGGTCACAGATCCCAGTCCAGCGTGTGAAGGAACATGGAATGCTCCCGCGAACTCACCCGGGTTGCGTTTGTGGTGGGGATTTTCAGTAGACAAATGATAATCCTTAAACTGGAGTCCATGGGACACTGAGAAGACAAAACACAGACAAAAACAACAGCAAAAAAAAAAAGCTTATCTTAACTGCCAGCGTGCTTTAAAGCGGGGGGGGGGGGGCAGAAGTTGGAAATGGTTGCATGGTGCACAGCCATATTCCTGGATTTGGTGTTTGTCAGTGGAGATGATTTGATCAGAGCATGCACTAATTTAACCTTCAAGGTTCGAGGCATCAGATCCAAACCAATTACAGTTGGAAGACTCCGTCCTATTGAACCCGACAAGGGCACTGCGAAATGCTTTTGCCTGGAGCCATAATCACATTAAACCATATCAGTCCATGACTGAGCGAACGGAAGACTCGATATCTACCTTCAGAGGAAGCACGCAGGGCAGTTTGGCGAGGAAGGTCTGGAACTGGTTGCAGATGGTCGTCCACAGGTTGCTAGGGGAGTCCATTGGGAGAGCCTCCATGAAGGTGGCTATGTTCTCCAGGCAGTGCAGCATTGTGCCCCCTGCTGGCAGACTCTTCTTGTTGTTCAAGCCCTGGAGGGCAGGAGGCATGAAAACCATAACTGGGTTACATAATTGCATTCTATAAGTGGCGATATTTCCATTTAACTGATCATTCAGTCCTGATCAATCAGGATGCTCGCGACAAGAACAGAGGATTTAGGACGCCGAAGTGCAGATGACTGCTCGGGTTGAGCGCACGCATCAGCGGCTCCCCCTGTCTGTGCCATTTATCCGCCCCAACAGTAACAATAAACTGGCCCAGTGGCGCAGAGTAAGCCAGGTTTTTTCCTGAGACACTGATGATTTGTTGTTTTAGACGGGCTTATGCTGGGGATGGAGCTGCAGCCACGAAACGCCTTCGCTTAGACAAGAGCTCCTCCTGCTGGTGAGGAACGACACACACGCACATCCACACACAAACACATCCACACACACAACCACACGTACACACACGCGCACGCACAAGACGATTCGCACCTCCAGCAGCATGTTGAGGGCAGCCACAGAACTCAGTTCGTTGAAATCTATCAAAGAAGACGCGAGCGTTCGCAGGAAACTTCCATCTGTTGGTGAGAACACAGAGAATACACGATAATGAGGAGTTTACTCAGGTTAGATTATTCAAACAATTGAAAAGCAGAAGGTTTCCATAAAAAAGATGCTGCGCTTCACAGATTGAGTGACTTTCGGAGGTTATTCTCCAGTAGCAGGTTGGGGACCTTTGATGTTGCTCTGGAAGAGCTGGGGCAGGATGCCGTTGGGGGCCAGCTGGTGAAACATGCAGCGCAGGAACTGCTTGGCGACGCCCGCGACGTTCCCGGGGATCAACATGCTGCAACACACCACAGGGGGAGAATGTCTGCGCTGGACGGGCGGTCACGCTTGGCGCGTATTCTCAAAGCCCGGCGAACATCCCGACACGCTCGGCGCGTTGGCTTTAATGTCTCCTACCTCTCAGCTTGTCCGGAAAAATTGGCACTGGACGCCAACCTGAAAGGAGCCAAAGCAGGAGTCGGATTAGGAGTCGGCCGATGAATTATGCATGTGCTCTAAGAGAGTGAGTTATGAAACTTCATTTGATGGTGAAGTGCTGCCTGGATGGAGATGGCAGGAGGGGAAGGGGTGGGGTGGGGGGGGGGGTCCTGCTGGAAGCGCTGTACCTGCCCACAGACTGCATGATGTCCAGGAGCATGGGAGCGGCCAGGTCGGGGCTGAGGTGGATGAACATGGAGAGAACGACCACGGCGAGGCCGAGGGTCTCCTCGTCGTACTCCTCCAGCACCGCCGCGCAGTCCCGACACCTGCGGGGTGACGGAGGAGGCGGGCTGAGTGCCGAACGGGACTTTGTGGTTGTTTTGTTTTTCTAGATTTGAGCGCAAGGGCGGGAGCGAGTCGCTCACCGGTCCGACATGGTGGTGGGCTGCTCGTCGATGAACTCCTCGGGCGCGGGGACAAACATGCTGACGGTGCTCGGTGCTGAGAGGAGGCTGGTCTTTGTCGGTCCTACCGGGAGGGGGGGAGGGGGGGAGGGGGGAGCAGCTGTTGTCATTTAGTTTACATTCTGAGAGTTCTTCTGCATTCATTTTTCATTAATTAAAAAAAAAAAAAGATTTTTATTTACCTTCTTTTATTTTAAAACTACAATTAAGACAATTTATTTCTCATGATCTATTTGTCAAATATCTTCTATTATCATATATAAAAGTATCTATAAATATATTTATAAAAATGGGGCTACGTGTTTTTTTTGCAAATAAACTTTTCATTGCTGTGTAAAGCAGGGTCCATTTATTCTGAAGAAGTTTTACAAAATAAAAGAAGGGACCAAGTGTTTTCCTGATTTAGGAAATTAGAAAATTGAAAATAATAAATTACATCAAAAAAGGGTGGAAAAAAAGCAAGCTCAATGTGTTTCGGCATGATTTAAGCAATATTTTATCCACACAGGTTATTTATACATTTAAATTACATTTGTTGCTCTTTTTTAATTATTTTAGTCAGCTATTTGAAATTCATCCTATGAGCTTTACAGAGATTTTGATGTCAGGTATCACTCAAGAAAGCTTGTGATCATTTTCGAGAGGAAATTCCCCCCCCCCAAAAAAAACAAATCAAATCAAATCAAATGAAAGGTGTGGTTGTGGACGGACTCACCGGTCTCCCACGTGCAGATGTTGTGCGGCGCACTGGACTGGTGCTCCAGCTGCCTCTTCATCAGCTGGCTCATGGTCAGCGCTCCGAGGGAGCCTCGCTTCACCTGCCGGTACTGAGCTGAAGAGGCAAAACGCAGAAAGCAGCAGCAGGATTCGAGTGGCTGCCAAGTGGTGTGAGCGACCAACAGTGGAGAGCACACAGTGTGTATGTGCAGATGCATTAAGGCCTTTGGATGCACTTTACTGACAATGAGAGTCACTGTGACAAGTTTCAAACAGATGCACATATTTTGATACGAAATGACAAATATCGGCTGAAAAAAAAAAAGACATGGGTTCGAAACGTGTGTGTGTGCGTGCGTGCGTGTGTGTGTGAAGTGTGTTTGCATCCTACTTGACACTGAAGAGCGATGGCTTGTTTCAGGCAACGCAGCTTCCAGAGTCGGAGCGGAGGCAGACTCTCGAGGTTTCTCCAAAGTGGACATCACTTTGAGGTCTGCAGTGCAGTGAAACAGAGGACAGAGCTTTGGCATCCACGTGTATGACATCAGCAATAATAGCATAACAACTTCTCCAAAAGAAGACGTTTATCGCGCAGTTGTGCTGCTACCTTAGGTATAATTGAGTTTCGA
Source organism: Malacoctenus triangulatus (assembly GCA_032274725.1). Taxonomy (NCBI): domain Eukaryota; kingdom Metazoa; phylum Chordata; class Actinopteri; order Blenniiformes; family Labrisomidae; genus Malacoctenus; species Malacoctenus triangulatus. Next base: position 1,143,944 of record JAUESE010000057.1, on the reverse strand, counting down.
GGTTTGGAACAGATTCTCATGACTTGGGGAGTCAGTTTATAGACTAATGGAGTCAAAACAATTTTGGGGTCCACATATCAGTTTAGCACAAAAGGTTTGGTTGAAATAGAATTACCAAATTGTTACAAAATCCAGATTTCATGATAGTTTGAGGAGAGCAAAGATTAACCTCCTGATTACCAATGACTAACTCACAATG
>JAUESE010000057.1:1086265-1098391 GCA_032274725.1 Malacoctenus triangulatus | reverse complement strand
GGTAAGCGTTGATCAGTGAGACACCTGTACTGTTAACTGAGTTGCTGTTAACTGTAAAGGTGAATAGCTGGACTCCAGTACATCCACGTTATCTCTTTACTCCCACACAGTGTCTCTACCATGAATTGAAATACTACTGAATCATGGTTACATTCATTTACTCATCCCATGAAGGCATTATCATCAGATCGATGACATACAGGTTGAACGTTATTATTGGCTAGTGGCGTTGACATTGCTTTTTTCACCTCTGACTCTGAATAAGCTGATATGGTGCAGTCAGACCTGTTCTTGAATTCCATGTGGCCCAGTGCAGCAGCTCATAAAACCTCTAAGCTTGCTAACCTTGCAGAAACTGTAGCAGTCGCTTTTTTTTTTTCTTCCCTTCCTCCTCTCTGGCTGCTTCCTCCCAGCTACATAAAGTTTTGGCCCATGGCTGCATCCGTGGAAGCGTTCTGTCATTCTCTCCTATTAATTTTCAAGATGTGCATCTTTTTATGACCTCATCTCACTCAAATGCTAACCAGTATTAAAAGCCTTATTAATTTTTCAAGTGCGCCACAGAGATGATAGCCAGTTGGTGCGGTTTCAGTGTGCAGCACGGTATCTCCTCTCTCTCTCTCTCTCTGTCTCTCTCCCTCTCTCGCTCCCTGCTTGCTTCCCGACTGCACATTCAGGGTTCCTGTCTTGTTTTGAAAGGAGCGCTGACTACTGACACCCCAATTCATGTCCTGGGAACGTGGTCCCATCTCCAAATTCTGTCCCTGTCAAAGTGTCCTTTAGTAAACCACAACCCCAAAGGTGCACAAAATATCACGTATTTACCTGACCAATCCGATGGAGCCGTATTTCCCTCCGAATCCACCTCCCCAAATGATTTAACATGGATGGAAATTAATCCTTAGGTTTATGATTGTTAAGGATCGATGGCACATCAGCCGACCTCTTGTAACTAAAGCCTGGTGTGACTGCTCATCATTGAATCAGATCCACTCATGCAGGTAGACACTGATTTCTCTGCTTCACCCATTCAGAGGCTTAAACTGTCTCTCTGTTTTCCAGTTGCTCCTTCATCACCGATGACGCCGTCACTCCTCACACTTAAGAACGCCTGCTGTGGAGTGTGTCGTCTATGGCCCTTACGAGATCATCACGCTTGATTTACATGCACGGCCCTGTTTGCGGACCGCTGGGTGCAGTTGATGCTTTAAGAGGCCTCGGGAGACGCCGCGCTCTGTAAACACCGAGCTCCAAATAATAACATGCCAAACAAAATGCAGTCGTCCTCCGAAGTTAGCGTCGTGTCGCGCCGACTGCTCTCGCCGCTGTTGTGTTGATATTCTTGTCAGTCGGCTAAGCTCCAGTGAATGTGGCACTCCCGCCCTCCCCTCCACCCCCCCCTGTGGAGAGACGGGGAGGAGGGTTCGTATTAGATATAATGCTGATTCTAATCTCCACCTCATAATAAAAGTGCTGCGTTTTAAAAGACTGCCTGTCGCTGTGAATCCTAATGGGCGAACGCAGAGCAGGGCCGTTCGCCTCGCCGTGCCACCGGTCCCAAGTGGGGAATTGCCTGCTTTTTGTGGATGCACGCCTTGTGTGTCTGCTTTTCAGGAAAGGGCAGAACGCAAAGGTGACAGACTGAAGTGAGAAACACTCTCTGAGCAGCAGCACAAGGAGACGTGGTGCTGCAGAAGCAATTGGGATGTTGGGGAATCCAATTCCTCCTCCCGTCTGTTTATGGCAGCTACAGAAGGCAAAGTGACAGAGCCTGCACATAAACTTCATCCATCTCCTTGATGATGCAGGATTTCCTCTTCCTCTTAAAAACACTGAGGCTAAGCGGGCCAGCTTTATCTTCGTGTAAGTAAAGCTGCCGTAAAGGGGGGATGCAAGGGTTTTGCGTGCTTGTATATTTGCTTCTTAGACGTGCACGAAATCCCATTTCGGTTTGGATGGATGTCGGGCTTCCGATTTAAACGCCGCGCTGAGATCGTTGCTTTCAAGTGCCCGGGTCCCTTTATGAAGCGCGTGTTTTTGAAGTGGCGGCTTGAGGCTGGACAGGATGTTCATATTTTCTAGAGTGAGATAAGAACACTAAGAACACGGCTGCTGACCCAGCCATGACCTGATGGACAGCGCGGCGCGGAATCGCCCAGTCTGCCGCCGTGTGTCTCTGGACATCCATTAGTCATCCTTCTCCACGGAGGCCCGTGTGGTATTAAGCGTTAATGACGAGAGCAGGACTTTGAGCGAAAGCCACTAATGCCCCGAGTTGTTGGTGTCTGGCGTAGATAGTTTGACCGAACTGATCATATGTTAATCTAAGTGGATGTAATGGGGTTTAGTTGCCTTTAAAAGGGTCCCTCTTAGATTAAGAGTGTGTCTGAGTGCCACTGTGGGCTGAATTTGCAAAACTTGCCCTCTTTTTAAATAGCTGGAGCAGCAGGTCCATAATTCCCCGAGCCTTCCGTGGCTTTTTAATGCATTTTTGATTTATGCACACAAGCGCGCGTCCACATTCGCAACATGCGCGTGTGTCTGCCGTGTGCACACGGCAGCACATTTCCTCCCGGCTGCTGTGTTTACTCATCACGGTTAAGAGAAGGCAGCTTGAGACTGAAACACATCAAGGTATCAAAGGCATTTCTGTGGGTTGGTGTGTTACAGAGTAAAGCCACTGCCTGCTGTTCTGGTATGTGCTCTGATTTAGGAAACGCAGCATGGAGGAAGTGGGGGCTACTAGAAGGAGACTCCTTGTGTTTGTGAATACACGTCCAAACTGCTGATGGTTTGGCAGCGGCTTTTGGAATCACTTCCTCAGTTGTAATATTTGTTTTTGGTGATACTTTTTGAATCGCGTCTTCTTTGCTGCAATAATATTTGCCATTCCCCTTTCGAAGTGTGTTATATTGATGGCCCAGAAGTGACTTAATTAGAGTGTAAACTGTCGGTCTGGCCCGTCTGCTCCCCTCTCAGGCTGCGAGGACATCGTGGTGGAGAGCTTGTCCCTGGACTCGCTGGTCCCCATCCTGAAGTGGAGCTCGCAGCCGTACGGCTCCAAGTGGGTCCACAGGCAGGCCATGCACTTCCTCTGCGAGGAGTTCAGCCAAGTGGTCACCTCCGACGTCCTCTACGAGCTCAGCAAAGAGCACCTTCTCAGCGCAATTCAGTCTGATTACCTGCAGGTAAGGAGACGCCCGGCGCGTCGTGTTTCTCAATCGCACAACGCACACGCTCGCTTGCACGTGGCGAGTCTTCGCACACGTCGGAACAGAGGAACGCAATTCCCATGAGGGAACTGTCTTCAAACCTAATTCAAAGCTGAACTGTCACTTGCTCTGCCAAGCAACTCGGGAGCAGATGGTTGAGGTGAAATGTTGTCATCCAACTGGCCAAACAACCCAGAACAGACCTGAGCTCAGCCTGGACGCTGCCTCAACATATTGCATATTCACCTTATCCCGCTTTGACAGTGTTCCAGGTCTGTTCCCCATAATGTGGAGCCTTGTCTCAATAACACTTTTATGTCCCCCCCCCCTGTCCTGTATCCCCCTCCTCTCCCTTCCTTTTCTGTCTCCATGCTTTGGTCTCTTTCACAGGCGAGTGAACAGGACATTCTCAAGTATGTTGTTAAGTGGGGCGAGCAGCAGCTTATTAAGAGGATGGCAGACAGGGGTAAGATAATACGCTCTTTAATTACCCTCTGAGTACCCCCCCCCACACCCACGCACACCCCCCACCCCCAAATTGCTCCAAAGAAATTACCCACTTACCAGGAAAAATCCAGAAAAAAAGCAGAAAATGGACTGAATTTATGAGAGAATTAAGTCAACAGGAAGTGTTTCATAAATATTCGTTGTGTTTCAGTATACCACCGAATATATGTGAGTGCTTTCAATGTGTGTGACGTCAGAAGCAGCCACCAGGCTGGCTCTGAAGCCCGGTTACATTAGGATCAAACATCATCCGGATGGCATGGTGATTGTCTCACCCTTTCACCCAGAGCCCAACCTGTTGAGCGGCACGGCCCACAGCGTGAACAAGCGAGGGGTGAAGCGGCGAGACCTGGACGTGGAGGAGCTGAGGGAGATCCTGTCGCCTCTGCTGCCCTTCATCCGGACCGAGCACATCTTACCTCCCAACAGCGACGTCCTGGCCGACGCGGTCAGTGCTTCACTCCGCGCCGGTGTTCGCCCGAGCCGCTGACCTTCGTGAATTGGCCGTTGATCCGAGACTTTTCCCCCCTGTTCCTGCAGCTCAAACGGGGTCTGATCAGCACCCCGCCCTCCGACATGCTGCCCACAGCTGAAGGCGGCAAAGCCAACGCCTGGTTACGGCAGAAGAACGCAGGCATCTACGTGCGCCCTCGCCTCTTCTCCCCCTACGTGGAGGAGGCTAAGGTAAGGGGGTCACTCGCCAGTGATTGATGACGCTTATAAACGTCGCAGAAAGCAGTAGATAGTTTGTGTTCCATGTTGGTGTCCACAAAGCGAGGACAGGGCTTCCGGAGAAATTTGTGGACCTGTTTATTGCCCCGGATGTGCTGGAAGCACCCGTGGCCTGTTGTTGCCATGCATAATCACCATGTAGTTGGAAAGTGGTCTCCTCATCTTCACTGAAATTCATTTTATGGCAAATCACAAACTTTCTTAATAACGTCTATTCCTTCCCAGAGCCATGAATATTTATGAACCTATCCGTGAACCAGTGAGAGTCATTATTAGATGAAGTGTCAATCAAGTGGAACTAATTTGCAAAATGTTCTTCATGTCCTTGAATTGCACATGGGACTTATACTTATCCCCCCCCCCACACACACACACACACACACACACACTCTCTCTCTTTTTTTCCTCCACATGTGCTCAGTCTGTGCTTGATGAAATGATGGTGGAGCAGACAGACCTGGTGCGCTTACGCCTCGTCCGCATGTCCAACGTCCCCGACACGCTCTACATGGTCAACAACGCCGTGCCTCAGTGCTGCCACATGATCAACCACCAGCAAATGGCGAGCAACACAGCCACGGCTCCCTCCGTGGTAGCCAATGAAATTCCAGGTAGGAGAATGGTGTTCAGGCTTCCTTAACGCTGCTCACTGACTCTTTAGAGGAACACAGTAGAGTATAAATCTCTGAAAGCAGTGTGATGGGAAGGAAGTACTTCAATCTGTGTGTCCGTCGTGTTTCCAGTGCCTCAGCTGTCGGTGGTGAAGGAGATGATCCGCAGGCTGCACGAGCTGAGACACACGGAGCAGGTCCAGAGAGCGTACGCCCTCAACTGTGGCGAGGGGGCCACCGTCAGCTACGAGCTGCAGCTGCGGGTGCTGAGAGAGTTCGGTCTGGCAGACGGGGCCACGGAGCTGCTGCAGGTTAGTGGGGAAAGCAAGAGTGTCGGTCCCCCCGGGGGCAGGGGGGGGGTTGAGACGGCTAATGCTGAGCCACTCGGAGACCAGCAGAGTGGAGGAAACAGACAGACCTCAGTGAAGTAGCAGAGTCAGGCCTGAAAGCAGCCCGAGGCAGATAGAGCGAGAACAGATCGGTTTGCATTATCAGCACCACGACGGACGTGGACTTCTTCAGCTCCTCTTTTGTCCTTGCAGAACCCGTACAAGTTCTTCCCGGACGAGCGGTTCGGAGACGAGAGTCCGATCCTGGCCCTGCGCCAGGTGGGTCGTTGTCGGGTAAACAGCAGCCCCGCCATGGACAGCATGTTCACGGACCTGGAAGGGGTGGCGGGCTTCCACCCTCCCCTCCCTCCCCCGCCTCCCCCCTACCACCCGCCCGCCACGCCCAGCCACGCGCAGCTCAAGGGGGCGTGGCGTCCCCGCGTGCCCATGCCCACCCCCACCCGCTCCTTCTCCTACCCCTGCAACCGCACCCTCATCCAGCGCCACGGGGCCACCAAGCATGGCAGCTCCGACTACTCGTCGGCGCCCAGGCCTCAACCCCCCGACTGCACCAACCCGCAGGCCATGGGCCGAGCTTTGCTTTCAGAGCAGCAAGCGGTGAGTCATGTGTGTTGTGAAGTCCTCTGGTTTTGTCAAACTTGCCTTTGGGCTTTCATGCCAACTGTCAAACGTCCTGTCAGTCAGATAATGTCACTTGTTTTGTGGTGTGTTTTTGTCTCACGCAGATGAACATGGAGCCCGTCATGAGGGAGTTCATGCCTGACATTGCACTTGGTGTGTCAGTGATGTCCTTGCGGGAGCAGCACATGGCGGAGAGGGACAGGGAAGGCCCCCACAGCCCCATGGGCCCCTCAGGCCACCATCTGCCCCACGGGCCCTGCCCCTCCGCCCGCCACGGCCACAGCCACAGTCACGGCCCCGGACACGGCCACTCCTGCAAGAGACACGCCCCCGAGCCCAAGCTGGAGGCCCAGGCCGAGTTCCCCGACCTGTACGACTTCTCGTGTCGCCCGGCCACCCCGACCTCGGCTCACCCCCTGCCCTCGTTCGCAGGACCCGACCTGTACAGCCACAGCTGCAACCCCTCCAGCTCCTACCCCCCCCCTTACGCCTCCGACTCCCAGCCCCAGGGCCACACGCAGGGAAGGACTGCCCCGGACCCGTTAAGACTGGACGTCCTCAGCATAACCTCTCAGAGGCACGACGGAGTCCTGGCCAGCCCCTCCGGGGCCCAGCCCAGGATGGGACACGTCCCCAAGGGCCGGTCCAACGAGACGGACCTGACTCACGGTTTAGGCCATTTACGGTCCCCCAGCGGAAACATTGACAGCTACGAGGAGAGGCACATAGGACCGAGAGACGCCCCCGAGGACATGGTCCTGTCCGGGGATTCTGTGGGCCCCGGGCCCCTCCAGCAGCCTCACAGGAACAGTGTCGGCGAGGAGATCGTGAGGGACCGCAGGTCACCCAGCAAGCCCGACTACCCTTATAAGAAATCTGCACTTTAACCCCTCTTCAGGACCGGGGGTTGAGTTGAGAAAAGGGAAAAGTGACGAGTGTCTGTCCAGCAGAACGGAAGGCGAAGCTTGAGATGTGTGCCTGTGCGTATATGTGTGTGTATGTCTGAGAGGAGCAGGAAGAAAAAAAAAAAAAAAGAGGTGGTCGATTGTTGCTATTTATAGTCTGTCCTTTTGTCCTACCTCTATCACACTGTGCTATCCATCACACAGTCAGAGTATGGAAAGAGTCGAGGCTGCAGGTTCTGCCTCGCCCCGCCGATCACTCGGGCCGGCCCGCGACGGAGTTCGACGGCTCCCAACCAGGGTCAGCTCAGCGCCGCGTGGAAAACCACAACACGAGGCGAATATCGGGTCACGTAGCGTCGAACAAAAGAGTGTTGGGTTGGCTCCGTTGTCTCTTGCATAGAAAAGGGAAGATCACAGGACAGGATTCTCAGTTTACATGCGTGAACAAAGGCACACGGTGGTGTAGGACAGAGGGCCGAGAGGACCCGCGTGTAAATATGTCTGGCTGGATTCTTTTTTTTTTTCTTCTTTTTTTCCCTCTCCCATGTTGTATTTTCATTTCTTCCTGTTGCATGCCTGTAGCAAAAGCCGCCCCGACTATCTGCTGCCTGTCGGGGGGGGGGCCGGTTCGCCGGGACTCAAAGCAGGAACAGGATCCGAGGAGAAGTAGGTCACCAGAGCTCGTCACTCTCCAGTAATCGAGTCTTGATAATTGTCGCTGGTGTTAACTATCCGTGCGGCTCAGAGGCAGAAGGCTGCTGGATTCAGGCGAGGCAAGGGGGAGGGACGAGGGGAGGGACGAGGGGAGGGACGAGGGGCAGGAAGATCACCGGCAGGTTCACTGCTCAGATGCAGAGAGAAATTTTGGGGTGCCATGGCAACTGACACGGTGATCAAACGGAAGTGTGTGTGTTTTCTGGATTTGTTGAAAGGGGGGGGGGGGGTGTTTTTGCAGCTGGGGCAGGTGTGTGTGTGTGTGTGTGTCTGTGCGCAAGGACAACTGATTAACACCCAGGTGTTTTAGACAATCTCAGTACTGTACACTCCCATCTTTGGTCAGGTCCGTTTTTGTACATATCAGAGTCAGCGTTGGAGCTCCCTCGTCTTCTGTTCAGCATCAAGCAACTCAATCCGAAGCCTTAACCAACGCTTGGAAGATTCAGTTTGAGCTTTTACCTTTCTCCAATTAAGTATGATGTCATGATATCGCAACCCTCGGCAACCGCTTCTCCGACTGTTCTTTAAAAACCATGGACACATTTCGCCCGCAGTTCTCTGGGTGGTAGCGCTGGAGTTCACTGTAACAGCCCGCCCCCCCCTTCCTCTTCCTCCAATCCGACGCCATCTCGCCGCCAGCGTCGATACTGTTAAAACATACTGTCAAAAAGAGCCGCAGCAGCTGTAGCGCCGCAACCACCGCAAGGTCCACCCGCAGACGAGTTCACGACCTCGCGCGTGAGAATCCCTCGCGCCGGGGGGGAGCCCCCGCTCACGCGCCGAAGGGGGCACGAGGAACAAAACGGGCGCCAACAAAAGGAAGCTCATTTTGGGTGGGGGAAAAAAAAAAAAGTTGGCGATTGGGGGGAAAAATTGTATATAATGAATCGATTCCTCACGTTTCCGATGAATTTTTAATGGTTTCTATCACATTTTAGTGGTCATTGGAGGTCTGTGTTTTTACTGTAGTGGACAAACACTGTGTACTCGTCTCTGTCATGAACTCTCACCAAGAATGTGTGGTGGAAAACAAAAAAAAAGAACCCATCAAGATTGTGTCTCAAATCTATTTTGTTCTTAAATGTCATGCATTTAGGGCAGTCTGTTGAATATTGTAGATGGTGTGGATTACCATGTTTGTAGAAGTTTTTGCCCCCCCCTCCCTCTGTCTTTTTTGTTTTCTCTCTTCCCCCCCCCTTTACTTTAAAAGTAACAGGAACACGTGGAGGATCTGAGGATATTCGCACTCCTCTCAGCAGAAAAAAAAAGGAAGAAAAAAAAAATCATTTTTCCATCGATGTTGCCTCATGGGGAAAAAATGCAAAACTCCAGATTCCTCCCCACGTTCATGTTTGGGTCGTCGTTTTATTTTCCGGGACAGTGTTCCACAGAATAAACGTCCTCCTTGTTTTTTTGCTCTTTTGCTGTAGAGAAGTCAGTGCCTTCCCCTGCCTGCGGCCGGGCTTTTATTGGAGAAGTGACTTTGATGTCTATGCAAGCTCTTTTCTACCAGCTTAACCAGCCTGCATCAAATAGTTCTTTGAATTCTCATGTAGCTTGTTTTTTTTCTTTTCGTGTACATAGTGTTATTTAGCACCTTTTTTTTTGTTTGTTTTGAGAAAGAACCATCTGAAACGTGTGATTGCTTGTGCTGAATTCTAACAGGTACCTTGTACTTGTACGACATCATAGAAAAACATGTTTGTAGATTGATACTGAGTTGCATTTAGTTTCACTGAATCTATTTTTCTACTGTCACCTCAAAAGGTGCGAAGCAGTGGTCAACTTGGGCATCCTCGAAATAAACTGGTTTGATATTCTGGAATTCACCCGGCGACCCCCGTTTGTTTACTGGAAACGTGGTTTGTTTATTGATTCAGAGGAGCGATCAACATTCACATGACAGTGACGGTCCCTTCGACCCTCCCCACCCCCCACCCCGACATAAACAAGCAAAAATGACCAAACTCGTGAATAAAGTTCAACTGAAGTGTGCAACATCCTCAGATATTTCAAGTATTAAGGTTTTGTCATGAGCTCCGACATTAAGGCATGATTACTGAAACGAGGCCCCGCCCACACGAGGCCAAAAACGCGACTTCTCAGTGTCTTCCTGGACCTCCCTGAGCAGGCACTTTGACCCAGACCTGCAGCACGTTTACATGCAGCTGAGGAAAGGCGGAGTCGGACGGCGTCGGTCAGATGTTCGACTACGGAATAAAAGTCTTGACTCGGCGTGATCGGCCGAGCTGCGAGTTCGACTCGGCCTCGCGGTGTCTGTGTGGACGGGGCCAAAGCTCTCTCCTTAAAAACGCAAATAAAAAGGCCGAAAGGAGCTGCACATTATTAGTCTCTGCACGAGATGTTTAAAGCATCACGATGAGTGCAACAAACAAGCATTTAAATCATGTGAAGACTCCTCCTCCTCCTCCTCCTCCATGAGAAGCACCAATGAGAACAGGAGCAGCATGGGACGCCTCCTCACTGGTACCCTGCGTTGGTGCGCCGCCTCTTCCTGGCCTTCAGCTCCTCGAAGAACTGCTGCACCGCCTCCACCGTGACCGTCTGATGGGACATGAAAGAGGGTTAAGTTGGGAGTTGTGGGGCGACTGGTGCAGACGCTCCACCCCTCCCTCTCTCGCTCTCTCTCTCTCTCTCTCTCTCTCTCACCCTCCCCTCCGACGAGCACTGGTCCAGGAAGGCGCCCATCGAGGTCGTCAGCTCGTTGAAACCTGAAGGCAACGACGGAGGGATGATTAGTCCACGTCGAGTCTCCGTCAGGACTCAAATTTCACTTGACAGGAAGTCAGGAAGGAAAGCTGACCCCCCTCCCCCCCCCACCCCCGCTGCTCACCGTAGATGACCTCCAGCTGCTGCGCGCGGTCCATGGAGCTCGTCAGCGCGATCAGAGGGTGCTGGCCGAACGGCGCCGCCTGGCCTCTCTTCTCGTACGCCAAGATGGTGTCGGACTGATCCATCAGGAAGGACACGTCGGCAGCCACGTAGCTCCTCTGTTTGTCGGACCACAGAAGAAGAGGGGGGGGGGGGTTAAACAGATGGAACAAACCGATGAAGACTGGCTTCTCGCTGCGAGGCCCACCTTGCAGTCGGTGCAGGTGCAGAGCTCCGAGCGCCAGCTGTAGGGCCAGAAGACGGCGCCGCGCCGCGGCCGCTCCGGCCCCCGGCCCCGCAGCCCCTTCAGCCGGCACTCCTCCGCCTTGGCTCTGGCCTTGCCGTGCCCGCCCACCATGGCCCCGTGGGTCCGCTTGCCCGGGGAGCTCCTGGCGACCACCTCCTGTCACGAGAGAGAGTCAGACGAGTGACGAAAATCGCCAGTTTACAGTAAGCTGTCCTGTGAAGCCGGGCCAAAGCTGTCTACAGAGCAGGGGAAGCACAGCCTCATGGGTCATTTCTCCTCTAATTACCCAGAGGAGGAGGAGGAGGGGTGAGGGAGGGAGGGAGGGAGAGGGGACCACAGCAGCTCTCTGGCTGGCTGCAATCAGCTCACTGCCCGCTAGCTCCACCTGGTGGACGTCCAGCCGGTTCACCCGACTTCACAGAGATTCACAGCCGATTGAATTACAAAAAGGAGGACATGTGGGAAACGAACTGCAGAGAGCAACTCCTCCGTTACCACGGATACAAGCCACAAAAACCTGCCGAGAGCTGAACATGTACTCAGGTGGAAGCTTTTTTTGTGCACTTTAAAGTTTTGGTGCCGGTCAGGTCAAACGATTAGACTGAAAACTGACCACATGTCAGTCTGCACGGACATCTGAGAAAGGGGTTTATTTGCCGTGTTTGAATCAGGTGGCAGACTGAAATGCGTTCGCATTAAAAGGTTCTCTGACGTGACACCTCCTGAAACAAACTTACGTCGTCTTGTTGCGTTTCCTCCTCCTGTCCCGACGTGTCCACAGGACACAGCTGGCCACTGGTGGACGGTTCTTCGTCCCCGAGCCGACGGGACGCACAGCCTTCTTCGACATCCACCTCCTCCTCCCCCTCCTGTTCTGGATGGCTGATTTTGACGACGGGCGGAACTGCACAGGAAACGACGTTAAGCCGAGTTTCCCCAAAGACTCAAAGCTCCACCTGAACATGTTGGGGGGGTGGGGGGGGGGCTTCACCTGCGAAGTGCGCGGCGTACGTCCACAGGAACGGAGCCTTGTTCATGCACGCCTCACACACCAGCTCCTGCAGCTCCTCGGGGTCCTCCATGGTGCAGCCCAGGTGCTGTTGGACACAAGCAGCCAATGAGAACAAAAGACAGGGGAGGTGTGTGTGTGTGTGTTTGGGGGGGGGTCGCGTCGCTTACCCTGCCGTGGAACCAGTCCTCACAGACCACACACTGGATCATCTCGTCACCTTCCTGATGGGGCGAGGAGGGAGACAACCGTGACAACCTGGAGACACTGGGGGGGACGTACCTGGAGACACTAGAGGTGGTGGGGGGGGGGGGGGGGCGGCC
>JAUESE010000057.1:1019179-1029829 GCA_032274725.1 Malacoctenus triangulatus | reverse complement strand
AAGCACCAAGTCGTGCATTTTATGGGTAATAAGAAAGTAGGTCACAGTGCTCAGCCATGTGTAACTCCGCTCCCTCTCGTCTGTGCTGATGAACAGATGATAAAATCTAACTGCTTCAGCCTGGCTTGACTCAGCCTTATACAGTGTCCTTCACCTTCACATGTAACACCCTCCATTGCCCGTGCCTGTGACGTTAACCCACATTGGCTTTCTTGGCAGTTTGCCCTTCCTCCCATTCCCTCTGGGTCTTCTCTGCCCTGCCTGCTGTCGGGCCTCGTGTTGATGCAGTAGAAGCAAGCCACTGTTGACAGTGTAGAAACGCGAGGACAGAGCAAGTTACTGCTGCGACCACACACCTGGAGAGGACGGTGGCAGCGTGGATAGGCGGGATCTGGGCACACAGGAACTCCAGCTGGTGCAGCTCCGAGGAGGGGATGAGGGTCCGTAACCGGGGGTACTTCTGAAACCAGTGGAGACCTGGCGCACTGTGGGCCAGTCTGTGCTCCCGCTCCAGCTCTCTCACCAGCCGTTCTCGCTCTTCCACATGCCAGAGGAGCTCTGTGATCAACATGCGGCTCGGTGCTGCCCCTGAGCTTTTCAGAGACGGTGCCTCATCCTGAGCCTGCCTTCTTGTCTCATGAGACCATTTCATCCAGCTGAACAGAGGCATGGCTGCCACACGACACACTCCCTGGAGACTGTAGAAACAGATGTTAATCTTTACCTGTACCCGAAAGACATGCAAGTCCAAAAACAAGACAGCGCTGAATGAATGCATTTGATTGTGCTAAAGTTTTATGTTATTTCCACTTGGCCTTTTATTCAAAGCTAGCCATAAAAGTCAAATAATTGTGAGAGAATCAGAAAAGGGTCATTATCAACATGATGCTTGAGTCAGGAGTGTTACAAAAGTGTTTCAGAGTAAAACATGTTGTTCTGCCTGGAATGGTCCTGTTTATTTAAGACAGTTTGATTAGTACATTTTTCCTCCTGTTGCTCCAGCTTTGTTAACTTCTAATGAATTAACTTGTAGGTTATAGAGAGTTATCGACAATCATGCCTGTGTGATATCTGATGGCTGCTATGATTGCTCCGAGGGAGGCTGAAAGAAAGACGGAGTCCCCCGTTGTATCCTGGCTTCTTTTTTTTTATGCTGAAGGATCCAGCACAGTTTGATCCCAAATACTGTGTGGTCCGGGGACACCCTCACTGAACTGAGACTGTTTGATGTTAGCTTCACGTATTGCAAACTTTATTGCTGATTCACGTCCCGTCTATACACAATAATTGAAACGCAACTCTCAGACAAAAGTGATCACTATAATCTGGTTGAAAAATTGTAGGAAAGTTCAATACTCACAGCTGTTATGATTGAATTTCAAATCTAAAAACTGGGTGAAGATGAGCTTCTGTCAGAGCGTAGCCTCCAGCTTCTTGCCTCCATCAATAAGTCCGTGGAAACTTGCCTTCCAAACTTGAGGTTTGACTGTGTCTTTTTTCTGAGTCAAATGCCAACGAAGGCTGCCGTCCTCCTTTGGTATGGTCGTCGGAAGCGTTTTGCTCTTCGTCTTTTCGTTATTGTCTCTATCTTTCCACTGTTCCTGTCATGCGGAGTTTTTACCCCCAAGAGAGTTAGTCACACACGGCTAAGTCAAAGCTGTTACCTCTCTTCTCCTTTCACCCTCCTCTCCCCTGTGCAGTGTGCAGCTTTGTGGTGAGGTTGTAAGGACGGCTGCTTTGTAACGCGCATGAGATGTGCGCACTGGAGGGTGAGAGAGAGGACGAGAGTCCATGTGAGAGCAGAAGCCGTGGGTGTGTTTTGTATGAGCCGCTCTCAGTCCTGTCAGGTTTTGTGTCTGCTGTTGTGATAAACTCCCTCCTCCACCGAGAGTGCACACACAGCTGGACTGTCCTCAGGCGGAAGCACTGCCGGCCTGCTCAGCTGACCAGTGGGAAAGTCAAAACGAGGCAGTTATCCAGTCCACTTAGATGTTGCATGTTTTTTTGGGTTGTTTTTTTTCCCTCTGTGACAGGATCGGTCATTCAAGGTTAATTCAATTACGTTTGGTTAAAAAAACACTGCGGTGTCGGCATCTGGTTTGTCATCTGACCTGTATCCATATAAAAGTAAATGATGAAGTAACAAGCAAAGGACCTCAAAAGATGCAATGTTGTGATTTTAGACTCTAAAATATTCGCTTTCCTGCACTTCATAATTGTATGTGAATCTTTTTAAAAGAAACACTCTGTTATTGGTGCAAAGTTCTTTCTGACAAAAGTTTGTGTGAAGTTTGTGTGCCTTCAACCTTCCCTTTTACAAGGGGAGCAAATATTAAGAACTCAAAAGAATTTCATTATAAAAACCATACAATGACATTTATTTCCCTAACAGTCTTCATAATTTAATGTTGTAATGTTCTTTTTGTTGTTTTTTTTTAATAGTAGCGGGAGTAAATCTTAATGGTGCACGAGTTATCAATATTTATTGGGGAACATGACCTAAACCTTGAAGACCTTGACAATAGAAGGGCAAAAGACGTTGTAAATGTAATGCATGATTTGGAATGCATAACCTTCCAACTCCATCCACAAAAAGCTTTCCTAAGCTTTGCTCTAAAACCCTAAACTCCCCCAAAACGATTGAAATTGACAAAAAAGATGTCAAGTACACGAACAGAAAATGACACCGAGTGTGAGTCAATGATGACGTGGAACTTGTGGTTTGGGTCATATTGGCTCTAAAACAGCAAAAACAAACAAAACCCAACCAAAAAACTATTTTGGACAGATTTGGTGCATTTGCATGTCTGATTTTCAATTTACTCCCTTAAAAATTCCTGGTTTTCAAGGACACTGATTTACCGTAGCTCACTGTCTCTTGACACTGGTGCTCTTAATAGGTAGAACCTCAATATCACTTGATCAATGTTGTCTTCAAACATTAGTTATATGTGAGATACAGACGCCATATTAAGACAGAGAGTGTGTATGTTTGAGGATCCATATATCTTCTATGATTGCATCTCTAATTGTATTCAGTTTGAGAATGTGATTCTCATCCCTCACCAAATGATTATTCTTTCAGTAGAAAATAAAATGTTAGAAATAAAATAGTTGATGAAACAAGCTTTTCAGTTTTGGCTGTGCTGCGGAGTTTCTGTCAAATCTAAAGACAAAACTGAACACACTTTATGTTTCAGTCCAACAGAAGTTGCTGATGAAGGCAACCTGACAAATGTGAGCCCTCAGGAGGAAAGGCCCAAAAAACCAGAGGCGACTGGGGATAAATATGTGTGTAAGTATGTATGTTTGTGCTGCTATTTTTATTTAAAGAGAGGCCATCATGCACAGACATATTTGGATAATCGGAACCATTTAGATTTGATCAATAACATTTGCTTGTCCCTGCTTGTCTTGCATTTGTAGGTACTCGTCCTCCTACACTGGGCAGCTACATCTACCCAAAGCTGCCCATTACTAAACACAGAGAGGAGGTAAGATGCAGAGCCCATTCACCGAGGCGCAAAGCATTCGGGTTTTATCATCCACTCTCGTGTAGTTCTTTCATTTCAGTGATTCAGGTACTTAAGTCCTCAGGACACTGAAGCACTTAAGCTTTTAGTGCTCGCCGAAGATGAACGCAGTTAGTCAATGCTGCAGGACAACTGCAAACTTCAAATACACCAAGCTGTGTTTGTCAACAGAAAACGTTAGACTGGATGGTCACTGTGTGCAACTCATGATGGAAGGAAGCAGTTTGTCACCACTGATTCTGTGAACTCCCTCGACATCACATGAACACATCTATCTGGGTTCCATTCCCAAGAGCTTTTTTTTCCCCATTACTATTGTTTCAGGGCTGTAAAGGAAGTGTCCTTTTTTGTGAGCCTTCTCTCCTTCAAGTGTGCATGTGTATACTTGTGTTTAATGTGCATGTCCATGTTTCCAGTTGATTTCCCTCATAGAGAGCAACTCTGTAGTGATCATTCAAGGAGCCACAGGCAGCGGCAAGACCACCCAGCTGCCACAGTACATTCTGGACTATTACAATGACAAAAATGCCTCATGCAACATTGTGGTCACCCAACCACGCAAGATTGGAGCCAGCAGTATTGCTCGATGGGTGGCCAAAGAGCGGAAGTGTATCCTGGGCAGTCTGGTGGGATATCAGGTTGGTGCAACACTGAAACTGTTCAGTGCAGGTGCACACATGGAATTATACGTGCACTCTGAACAATGCTTTATTTTTGGATGTTTGTGCTTGACACGAGTGACAGAAGAGTGGGCCTGTGCAGAATTTGCATGATAATTTTCTGATTATACTGGATGACAGGCTCCTCATAAATAGCCTTGACCGCATCTCTTTTATAAAATGCATGTGTTAACAGCTCATTTGTTGTGTTTGTTGTGAGGGTGTTTGGTTGTGTTGTGCGGAGCCCTGGAACTGTGTGTCTAAGAATAACTGTTGTCTCCTCCGCCTGGTGCAGACCTTTGGAGCTCAGGATGATGTCACTGACAGTGGGAGCGTGATAAACAGTTAATGTTGGTTGAATCTGTAATGCGTGGCTTATGTAACACAACCTGAAATTTGATGTCGTGGTGTGCCAACTTCATAGGCACTTGGGAAGGATTGCTTCTTCCATATGATCTGCCTCCACCAGCCTCTCAGGGTGGAGACTTTCAGCGTATGCTTTTCGTCTGGACCTGCGAAGGTTATGCAGTCAGTGCGAGTGAGGAGGTTTCAAGGTGCATGCACACCAGGATGGTCTGGTTGCCCCCGTTCGTGTGGGTGTGAAATCAAAAAAACTTTTCACTTTGTTTGCTAACAAATAAATGGCAAACGACCAGTCTGACCTATTTGAAGAAGCTGTGACACTGAGTTAAGCGAACCAAACAGTCAGTGTTTGATTGCTGGGATGGGGTGAAGAGTGGTCTTCAGCTCCCCTCTTGTGGATTCTTTCTCTGCTGACTTCTATAAGTGTTGCCCGAAATTCATCGTAATTGAATTCAGATTTTGTGTAACGCTCTTTCTGTCTTTCAGGTTGGCCTGGAGAAAATGGCCACCGAGCACACACGACTCATCTACGTGACAACTGGGGTGCTGCTCCAAAAACTGGTTTCAGCAAAGCTCCTCACAGAGTTTTCACACATTTTTGTTGATGAGGTGCCACCCCCCCCCCCCTTGGTTTATTTATTTAGCTTGTTTCATTTGTCATTATTGTTTAAATTGTTCAATTGTTAATTAAGCCTGCCCATTGGCTGTTTTTTTTTTTTGTCAGGTTCACGAGCGAACAAAGGAGATGGATTTTCTCCTGCTGGTTCTGAGAAGACTGCTTCACTCAAACTCTCGTTATGTCAAGGTGACCGACTGTTGGACCTGAGCAAACATGCTGACCGTTGTTGCGGTGGTACATCTCACACACAAGTACCTCTTTTTTTTTTTTTTTAAAGGTAATCCTGATGTCGGCTACCATTAACTGCAAACAGTTCGCTGACTACTTTGCGACCCCGATTCGAGGCATTATGAATCCAGCCTACGTGTTTGAAGTTGGGGGGGTGCCCCATGCCATTGAGGAGTTCTACCTGGATGACATCCACCACCCGTTTCCATGCATGGTAAACAGGTTCCAGTGCAGAGGTTTGCAGACAGCAACATTTATGTGGTGAGGGGAAAATGTGTTTTTTTTCTTTTTTTTTGCAGTTTGAGTTTTCTCAGTTTGATGACCCAAACGTCACACCAGAGATGTACAATTTTGCCATCAGTCTGATCCAGAGTTTCGATGAGATGGAAGGCAAAGATAGCAGGTGTGGCCTTTGTAACGGTTTATAAACGCAAACACTTTTGTCAGCTGCTTGTCTGTCTATATTTATGTTTTCTATGTGTGAGTAGCACAAAGGCAAAAGAGGGTGGTGGCATGCCTTCACCTGAAAGAGGGAGTGTGTTGGTGTTCCTCCCCGGAATACACGAAATACTCTACATGCAGGGGGCCTTGGCCAAGCTGGTTCACAGAAGGTCAGCTCTATTAAATGACTAAAACAATGGCAGCTTCTTCAATTTCAGAGGGTTTTTTTTATTTCAAACTTTCTTTTTTTCCCCTTGATGAATGATAAGATGAAATTGACCTTTTATGTGGTGCTGCTGTTCAGGCTGCAGGTTTACCCCCTGCACTCCACAGTGACCCTGGAGGAACAGAACGGTGTGTTCCTGTCTCCTGTCCCTGGATACAGGAAGGTAAATCTCCCACCGGTTTGGAACCACCATGTGTCGTCTGCACCTGTTGCACTGATGGTTGGCTCACACAAGTGTCATCACAGGTGATACTGTCTACCAACATCGCTGAAAGTTCAGTGACTGTCCCAGATGTCAAATATGGTTAGTGACTCCACCCACCGTCTCTTCATATTCAATTCACCTCCATTACTTATCTATGTACATATTTACATTCTTGTACAGATGCTTATGTTCTTGTCTTTTTATTGTTTGACCATTTTTAGTCGTTTTTCGCACTTCTTGCCTTCATAGTCATTGACTTCTGCCTGGCCCGTCAGCTGGTTTATGATCAGGACACAAACTATCAGTCTCTGCGGCTCACCTGGGCCTCCAAAACAAACTGCAACCAGCGCAGAGGTACAGCAGTTTCAGCACAAGAGTGTCGCTGAGACGTGTGGAAAACTCTGTTCACTTGACAGCTCACATCAATTGTTTCTCAGGAAGGGCAGGTCGTGTGTCCAAGGGCTACTGTTACCGTATGGTTACCAGGAAGTTCTGGAAGGATGAAATCCCAGACGACACAATCCCTGAAATGTTGGTGAGGAAACATCCAACGCTGTAGCATCTTTCTAGCTTTATGTCCTTCAGACCTTGAATTTGACAATTTCCTAATGCTATCTGGTTTCCCCCCAATCAGGTTGCTCCCTTGCCGACTATCTTGCTGAAGGTGAAGCAGCTGGACATGGGTGATCCCCGGTCCCTTCTTTCCACAGCACTCTCCCCCCCAAATCTCAGTGACATCGTGAAAAGTGTGCTTCAACTCAAAGAGGTCAGAAGGAAAGAGAGGTCCATGTCGACAGTTCTCTGTCAATAGAAACCATTATTATGGAGTCTAGTGTGACTCTAATGACAGTGATGTCTGTGGGCAGAGTGCTGACCACAACGTTCTGTCACAGAGTGTTAGACCTCCATCTATTTCACAGGGACACATTCCTTCTTCCTGTGTTTGTGTTGTCAAGTTGCTGGGTGGGAACAAAATTGTGGTTGGCCCGTGCTTGGTAATTTGATTGTAATTTTTAAAGGTAACGGTTGGATTAAAACAGCTTGTGCTTGTTCTGATGCAAGTTCTTTTACTCCACAGATAGGGGCACTGGCCGTGAAATGTGATGGCCGAGTTCACAATGAGGACGGTGAGCTGACTTTCCTCGGCCGTGTGCTGGCACACTTGCCTGTGGACCTGTATCTGGGCAAGTTGATAGTCCTGGGCCACGTCTTCGGGTGCTTGGAGGAGTGTCTCATCATAGGTCAGTCCTTTGTCGTACTCCGTGAAACGACCTGCAACTGGTTAGAAACATCGCATTGTTCACCAACCCAGTCATGTGACTGGTATAGTAAAGAGTGATGTTTTATCGCTCTGCCTGTTGTTGTTGTCTGCAGCCGCGGCCCAGTCTCTCAAGAGCTTCTTTGCCATCCCAATGATGCAGCAGATTGCGGGCTGCAGGTAAGTCGCTTGGAGCAGTGAAAATGTTTCAGGTATTCACAGCGAGCGCTCGCTGAATGCCCAGTTTGGCCTTTGTAGTTCCTGTTGGGTGATGTGATTTCTTTTCACTCAGTTGTGGATTTTTGGGGTCACAGTATGACCTGCATGCTTTATCATACTCTGTTTTCCTCAAATGTGTTTCCAATTTGAATCTTTTATATTTTGACCAGTCAAAGCATTTGTTTGGTTACTCCTGGTGTAGACTTCTCCATGAGCAAATTTACACTGCAAAGTGTTTGTTTTGCATGAATAACTGTGGGTTCTGTGCATAAGGTGCTTTTACTTGGTGTATTCAAAAGCTCTTGTATCTCAGGAACAAGTTGACTTTTGCCCAAAGCACGCCGAGTGATTCCTTGGCTTTGGTCAATGCCTTCCAGGTAAGGCCTCATCAATAACTACGTATGAAGCCCATCACTTCACATGCATGACTATGGTGATTTGAATTGTTGCTCTTGTCAATATTTTGTACTGCTAGGCTTGGCAGTCAGCCAAAAAGAGCGGACAACTGAGACACCCAAAGGTAAACACAACAAGCATGGCGGCAAAAATGACACACATGCATCCTGTCTTCAGAGTTTCAGAGTAGTTCTATCAGACCAGAGTTTCATCCACATGAGTTCCTGCATACCTGGAGACTGAGAACAGTACTTTGTGGGGTAAAAAAACAGCTCCCATAGTGGACAAAAGCTTCAAACTGCATCTCTGTGTGTATACTGACAACATGATCACTGACATTGCGACCCCACCTTTGAGTCTGAGGGTTGATCAGAAATTAGAGACTGAATTTGTCACAGCCATATTGTTGACTGACTGATATACTGTTTTGAGACTCGTCATAAAGACGTTAAATAAATTATTGCATCAGCACTGATTTAGAAGACTGACAAAAATGCTTTGTCACAAGCACACAGCAGTTGTCTGGTCTTCTATTCAGTTTCTTTGTTTGCTTTTGTCTCACTTTAGGACGAGCTGGTCTGGGGAAAGGAAAACTTCATCCAAATCAAGAGAATCCGAGAGGTGCAGAGATGATCTCATCACAACATGCACAGAACCCTGTGTTAACAGGACCCTTCTTTGTGACTCCCGCTCTGTCCATCCAGCTTTATGGAAGAGAATTGTTTTATTTTCCTTTCACAGAAAACATTCCAGTAGGGCTGCACGATTAATCGTAAAAACAAAAATCGCAATCTCGATTCATGTATACAGTCTTGTAGAAGAGAATCCAAAAAGAAGAAAATGAGTAGGGGGAAACTCTGCCGACGGTGGTGAGAATGACAACCCCACTGTAACGTTAATCATTCCACAAACAAGGCAAAAGATCTGGCTCCAGTCACCACTGTGCCAAACGAGGGATTCCAGAAAAAGATAAAAACCCTCTACAAGCACTACACAGGACTGTCCTCCAACCATGTTTCAAATGCTCCTATTCCTGCTGTGTACACTCAGAGTGGAGCAACAGTGGAGGTAAAATTGCAGTCGGTACAACAACAGACTTCTGGTCCAGCCGAACTATGGAACCACTTTCATGTTGTCCTGTCAAATGTTACATTTTGTTAACATTTGTGGTGGTATTTTAAGAAACACACTCCACTATTCAGCTTTGTGCCAAGAGTAGCCAACATGCAGCACCTGTCACTTGATGCAGATAGCTGACGGTGCCTCTGCCGAGTGGCTGACAGTGTTTCTGACAGGGCGAGGACACCAGTTTAGTTTTTGACATGCTGCCCAGGTTGCTGAGCTCTACGATGACCTGAAGAAGCGTGTGTCCCAGTTCAACATGGAAACCAAGGAGGGGATTTGGTCCTCTGACTCCACCAGCATCCATAGGCAGAAGTTCATCCTCCAGGTGAGTGTCTTACCTGGAAATTGTCAGACATTGGTGCGCATTACCGAGGTGTAAGTGTTCATCTGGTGTACGCCTCATGTCCTGTGAGTGAAGTGGAAAAGGGGCGCCTTGCTTGGGCAAACAGAAGGAAATTGTGAAGTAAGTCCCATTTATTTCTGTACTAGGTAGTCATTGCTGGTGCCTGCTACCCTAACTACTTCCTCCAGGGTGAAGTTGATGAAGTCATGGCTGCCAGAGAGCTCAGTGGCTTCAACCCCAGAACAACAGTGATGGTAAAAAACTACAGTGACAGTTGATTGTCAGAGTGGTAACTCAGATTTTGTCTGTCCTTTTTTTGTGAGCGTTTGGAAGTTAAGTGTTCCTATTTTGGAATGTTGCCATTTTGCCCCACCAGGATGGTTACCGTGTTAAAGTATTCTTGTGAAATAGGTTTGGCGTTGAGTCCAATGTCACTGGTCTGTTTGGTTGTTTTCCAGCTGAGAAACCTCCCTCCATACAGCTTCCTGTATTACAAGCAGCTGCAGTCTCTGTTCCGCTTGTGTGGACAAGTCAAAACCATCTCCTTTGATAGCACCAGGTATGTGAATTCACTGCAAAACGCATGCAAAAGGCTGATTGAAAGACAAAGCTCAGCAGCCAGCAGAGTCACAGTAAGAAACATGGAGTGATAGAACGATTCATTCGATGTGGTCTGACCCTAGAAACTTTAGGATTTTTACGCTAATAAGTGGCTATAGCATCTTGTTATTGGGGAACGGAAGCTGCAGAGGCTCATTCTCCTCAGCTATCATCCACGTCTCAAGTCCAAGAACTGCCAAGCAGAGTTTGCTCCATAACATCGCCACGCCACTGTCATGCTTGTTTAGTACCAAGAGACTTGTGGAAAGACAGTCAGAGGGACTCAGTCACTTTGGAAGTCCCAACAGCAGGAGGCTACTCATGAGGCCACCAGGAAAGACAGAATAAATTGTAAATAGTGTGTGTCCGTGTGTGTGTGTGTTTAGAGCTTATGTGGAGTTCTACAGGACATCCCAGTACTCCGAGGTGCTGCCT
>JAUESE010000057.1:989305-999754 GCA_032274725.1 Malacoctenus triangulatus | reverse complement strand
TTTTTTTTCTCCAATATAACCACCAGGGGGAAGTAGACCTGAGGAAAGCACAACACAAGCTCTTCCCACCCACTCCACCAGCACAGGAACATCCCTTCTGTTTTGTTTTGTTGTGTCTTTTTTTAAACACTTCCTGGCCTTGTCGAGCAAGCAGTGCTGAGGTCGCACACAGGAGGTAAACACTGAGATGAAGTTTGATAGAGATGACAAACGAGTTGTCAGTTATGTCCAGACTTTTTCTAATCCTCCGGTCTTATGCAAATACACCATTCCTGCTCTGTTCACTTGGGCATATGTACACATTAGCAGATCCAACAATTCCTGTTCCACAAGTTGATGGGCTGATTTGAGCAACGATGACAAAACAGTGCTGGTGATGTTCATGACTCTTTCTACTTTCATAGCAACATGCAACACCAACAGTGACTGTGTGTCCCTGAAATCCCAGCAGATGTGAAAAGAATGATTGAAATTTTTCAGACTAACCTTTCTGCTTATCAAAGCCTTCCACAAACATCGACACGGCAGCCTTCCCGAGGTCTCCCTTGCCGTCACTGGAAAACTTGTGCACGTCATCCTGAAGGGGTTTCTCCGATCGCACCTCAGGGGGCACAGCCGCAGTCGGGGGCTTGGGCTTGCTGGGGCGATCTTCTTCTGTTTTCACTGGCTCCTTGGCTTTTTCTGTAATCAGTGGCTGGACTGGGACTGCTTCAGTGGTGCTGCGGGGAGGAACTGCACTGGGTACCAGAGGGGAAGGAGGGCTGGCCCCCTGTTTGGGACCACCGAAGCCTTGCTCTCTCTTTGGGCTTTCTTCAGACGCAGACTCGATGAAGAGATCACTGTCGAGCTCTGCCTCCCTCTCCTCCCTCAGTATGCTGTAGGCCGTGGGTGGAGCATGGCTGCCAGCAAGGCCAAAAGCACCCTTGGCGACTGGGGGATTGTCGAAGGGGTTGTTCGGCTGGCTGACAGCGCCCTTGCTTTTAGGCTGCTGGGCAAATGGGTTGCTACTGGCCTTGGGAGGCTCCTCGGACACCAACTCGATCTCCGAGTCTCCAGACTCGGCGCTGCTGCCATCCTGCTCCCTGCTGCCGCCCTTTGTGCCCGGGCTGCTTTTGGAAGCCGCAGTCTTCACCAGCTCGGCCTTGAACATGTCGTGTGAAGGGAAATTCTTTTCTGTTCTCATAGAAACACAGAGAAAAGAAGGCATTAGTGCCCTTTCACGTTACAAACCCGGAGTGTACACACACGTCAGCCAAAGGCAGAGTGTGTAGCTCCTGGCAGGAGGAATACCAGCTGTCCTCCAACCTTAACAGGTGGATTTTAAGGCAAACATTATTCATTGAAACTTTACTTTAACTTGTTGCTACAGTGACTTAACTTACTCTCACTCAGATTCTCACCAGGTTCGGTGCATTTTCATAATACAGTTTGATTTGAAAAAACAGATATTTCTCACACTATACTGATTTAAAATGTTTTTGTAACTGGTTTGTCTGAAATTTCTGAATCAAATCAGACTGTATGCCAATAACTCTTGGTTGCCAGAGAATAAATGACTACAAGGTTTTTGTTGGACCACATTCTTTCCTCATCTGCTGACTGTAGAACATTTTACACTCTGAAGCAAGGCTGTGATCAGTGATGGATACAACACGTACAAGGACTGAGTGATTACTAGAAGAAGACACCCGTGACAAATTTTAAATCAGTGCCACCAATGTAAATTATTATTTTTTGACATCAATGTAAATAAAATAATTTTTTATTATATTCAGACATTTGTAAAATACTGATTAATGTGTTCTTTTTTTGAGATGAAAAGCCTTTATTCTCTTGTGGCAAAACAAACCAAACGATAGAGAACCTTTGAACCTGTGTTGCAGGAGTGTGGAGTGTGTGTGTTGCGCCTACGTGTTGGTGAAGCGTTGGGAGTGGATGCGGGGCTCTCGTCCTCCGGCTCTGATAACGTCACCGTGGGAACACCCTGGAGGCCCACACTCAGGACGTTCTCCCGGTCAGAGACGCCGGCGGCGGGGGGGTGCTGCTTGGGCTCGGCCTTGGCAGCGGGAGGCTGTGACTCGGTCAGGGTGATCTTCACCGGGCTGGCCGTCTGCGGGGTGCCGCCAAGGTTCCGGTAGGAACGGTAGTCCGTCAGCTCTTCGTCAGACGGCTCCTCCACGTACGGGAATGAGTGGGATCCAAGTGCAGAGCCGAGATTCTCGTCCTCCTCCTCTTCCTCGTCGTCCACGTCTTTCCTGGAGTTCTTGTCGATGTAGCCGCCCAGTGAGTCGCGGCCAGTTGAGCCTTTGTCCAACAGGCTGTGCAGAGCCCCCTGCTGCTGATCGTGGCGCTCGTCCCCGTGGCTGATATCCATGTAGTTGTAGGATTCTGTCTTGTCTGAGCCCAGCAGAGACTTTGGCATGTCGTCAGCGAAGCTGGAGGTCATCTTCGTGTTGGAGCTGAAGCTGTACGCGTCACTCGAGAAGTGATCCACGCCGGAGGAGCCAGAAGAGTAGTTTGAAGGCTTCAGGTCATCTGATAGGTAGGAGGCTTCCCGGCCCGATGAGAAGCTTTGATTGGACAGCAGAGAGGTATACACATCACCGTCATCGTTCATTGGCTTCCCGAACATGCCAGATATGGGATCATCTACCAAAACAGAAATGAGAGGAAAAAAGCAGTGAAACTCAGGTGACGGGACATGAAAAATGGTCGCGGCCCTGTGTCACATGAAATCAACCTGCCTGTGACTAGGCAGCCTGAGAAATGAAAGCATCCAGTGAAAGGCTGCGTGTCTGTTCAGGCTGCCATGAAAGTGGCTGGGGCACTGCGAGGCTGGCTGCCCGGCTGTGTGGACCCGCGAGGACGCAGTAACAGAGGATACTTGTATCCAACCAGGGACAAAGGAGGATTGTTCAGACCCGCAAAAAATGCAGAGCCACAGCCAAAGTCTGGTCTAAATCATGCAAGCAAAGGGGCCTGCCGTTCCATCTCTGCATCACTAATCCGGCATCTTCCCAAAGAAACATACACAAAGCTCCCATGAGCTACGACTGTGGGTGCTACCTGGCAACTCTATTCTGATGAGGGAGTGAAAGTGTGTCCTCTGCTGTAAAATGTCTCTGAGCTCACAAAGAATGTTTGACCTGTTCATTACACACAGACTGCGAAACGGGAAGAGAGAGGCTTGTGAGCGACGTGACAGAGTTAAAGTTTAGGCCTGGACTCAGATCGAGCCAAGAATTCCCCTTTGTTGATGTTACGTTTAGCTTTTGTTCTTGTCACCAGTAAATGTACACTGTTTTCCAAGCATAACACGAAGGAAAGACGGACTAGCAGGGACTTGGAACACCAGTGCACACTACATGAGACACAGTGTTATTTCCTGTTGGGCTGTGTACAAGTCTGAGTGTGCATGTCCACACAGAGAGCTCCTCCTCCTGCTCTCCAGCCCTGCTTCTCTCAGGGCAGCGGTGCTTCTATAAATAGGCCGAGTCCAGCTGCTGGGCTGGATGAGGGGCGAAGGTTTTAAAATAGCAGCCCTCGGCCGAGCTCAGGAGGATGCAGACTGACTGACAGAAGACCCAACAGGTCAGGACGTGCCGTCCCGTCCTGTCCCGGCCGCCCGCTTCCTCCGAAAAAACCTCGCCGCCCTTCCCTTCTGTCGGCCTTCCAAATCGCTGCTTCCTCGGTCATTAACAATACATCATACCGCAGTATGGTGACATAAATTCTCCACACCCATGCTGGAGTAGGAGGAGCGGGGTGACGTAACATGGAAGGCGAAGCAAAGACGTTTGCCGGCTACAGGTTATTTTTGTCCAAAGTAGCTGAAATGTCCTGCAGACCAGTGTCTGAACTGACCTGAATATGGGGAAGAGATTGCTGCTGAGCCTCTGTTCACTGACATGAATGCCCTTGATGTGTTGCGAAAGTGAATGTATAATCCTCTTAGTGTACCATGGTATAGGTCCCATCAGCCACCATCACCCTGGCAACACCATCATAATCTAACACTCACTGATTCACTGTACACATAAATACTGTGCCGTGGGAAGCACTCGGAGCCACCACAAACTGTGAAGAGAGGTGATCTGTGAAGCTGCACGTAATCCTGTTGACTTTCCCCCTCCCCTCCCCAATCCTGTCGACGTAACGGCACAGAGAAAACATACCAGCGGTTGCATAAGGCATCTGCAACAATTAGGAAGCTGGATGCGCGTCTTTCGCTGCCATGGAGGAGCTGCCCTGAGCAGCTGCTCGGCTGGCTTGCCGGAGATCGGGGGCATTTTGAAATCTGCCGATATGAGCGCGGCGCCCAGACCCTGGAAAAAAAAACCCCACGAGGCTGAAACAAACGCTTTGCTGCAGTCAGACGGGATTGGACATGACAACAGAGGGATTCTCGGCTCACACTGTGACCGCATAGCATAATCATGTCACTGGAAGGATGGTGAAGTTAAATAACTAGGTCCTGGTGGATGTGTTGTGAAGGGGCAGTCCTTTTGTTGTCCTCTGTGCAGCCAGTGCAGCGCTGAGACTAATGCAGCCTGACAGTCTGTGCTATGCCAAGGCACGGGCTCCTAATTATCAGGCAACAGAAAAAAAAAAAACCATGGACGCACAGATAATATCAAAAGGGTCAAAATTGAGAATAAAATAAAATGCAATCTAATATAAATGAATGTCATAGCACAGGAATCCAGCTTGTCAGGGCAGCTGGCACGTCAGGGCTTTTCCCTTCAAACTAATTGTCCCATTGCTGTTATTTGATGTGGAAGAAAGTTAAGAGGCTACCATGAATAATAGAAAGAGAGTGAAATTGGCAGCAGGGACGCAGAGAGAAACTTTCCTGCTTTTTTTCCACCAACCATGCCTGCCATTCTCGAGAACATCATGTTTCGCCTTTCGCAGCCAAAGTTCAGTGCGAGCAGGAAATGATGATGTAGCCTCGCGCAGCTGCGCAGGACCCAACGTCCCGAGGATCAGTGCGCTCTGGCCGAAGCCCGCGCCGCCGTCAGGGCAAAGCTGCATTTCAGCTTTTTTCCTTTGAGCGCCTGTGACTCCCCGGCTCCGGACCGATTCCATTACTTGAGCCGTGACCCTCTCGACAGTGGTGTTACCTTTCTGGGGTTCTGTTACACAACATGACCTTGTGGAAAGCAATCCATCAAGATGCTTACTGAGCTCTTCTTACAGTGCATTTAATGCTGGGTCACAGGCTGTGGTTACCGTGAAAAAGTAAATGAAAATGTTCTTTCGTCTGGTTCGAATCAGAAGCTGTAGCTATGCTGTACTTCATGTTTGAAAAACACCAGCCTATGATGTGTCTGTGTGGATGGAGTTGGGCCAAATATTTTGCACTGTAGAAAGATACTAACTCGCTCACTGATTATTCCCTCAACACTGCACTGCTTTAGTTGACACAAATTCCTGTATTGCTTATCAAATGGTGAGGGTGGAAAATTTAAACCCAGACTGAGACTGAATACATTTAGATCACGACTCAGATTTTCAGGGGTATGAGGCATGTTTAGTTTTATTATTAATGTGGATGATGAATGAAAATAGTACCTGATGCTGCTTCTCCTCAGCTCCTAATGGGGCCTGGCTTTGAAAGCTTTGGTTAGGACATTTCTGTTCATCCCCTATTGATTACCAGGCGGCTGAACAAATCCATCAATGCCAGTCACTTACAATTTGATGTCAGTAAAGAAGGAGACAATGGGCAGCCCCCCCCCCCTCAACCAAAAACAAAACCAGCCACTACAGAGAGATAAGCCACAACAAAATTCTGAGTAGAGGTCGATAGGAGAACAGCTGTGCTGGGGGATTCAAATGCCCCTCTGCATTGATCCAAGACAACAAGGACACAACAATTACTGGGAGAAATGTTTGTCTTTCCTCTATTTTTTCAAAAGTCTGAAGGCCACACAAGACAAATGTTGCTGTTTCAGCGGCGCTTGTCAAAAGGCAACTCAATCTTGGTAGTCTAAATAAAAGCCAAACCAGTCCCCATTCAGCTCCTGAAGTCGAGCTGCGAGGAGTACCTGACTTCTACTGTATCGATTGCACTCTCTCGCCTTGGTGAAGCTTCGCAGATGAATGGACAGGATGTGGGAGGATCCCGACTGACTGTCTGCAGGCTGTCTGCTTTAGGCTAAAGCTGCCAATCTATCGTCACTTTGAACTGCCGACACATTTATATTGGTGTCATCAAAAAAAAGGAAAGGAAGGTGGAAAAGTGAGGGCTTTGACAAACTCCACCTACAAAAAGAAATTGACCAGCTCTATTGGTTATGTGTGTATTTTAATGGTAGCTTTGATCCCTAAAGCACTTTTGCACAAGTCTGCTCAGGGATCACTCAGTGCCCACAGAGCGGAGGCCGGGGCATCGGGATGGGACGAGCACATGGTATCATGTTGCACATGCTGGCTTTTTAAATTGTTGTCTGAGTGAACACACATGGGATCAAAACACATTAGATGGGGTTGATATATTGACACACAGTTCGGTTACTATCCCCGTGTGGTGGGGCGTTGGAGGTCTGGTCCGTCCCACTTTTGTCTAAAAGGCTGAACATGTTAAAAGAAAAATTCAAATTTGGTGTGAACACAAAGGAGATCGTGAACCTGGCACACAGCACCTCACGTATACATGGAAGGGTCTCAGCAGACATGAGCTCCCACCCTGTGGCTGCACTGCTGACCACTGAGTGCTTTCATCAGAGGATGATACTAAATCCCGCCTTTGACAGAAAGTGCAATTTGTTGGAGCTCCAGTTTTTTTTCTTCCTGACACTCAGGCCGTTTGACCTATCGGCCTCCTCATCACAGCCACGCTCACCATTAAGCCCCCCCCCTCCCGCCTTCGCTTCCAACTGTATTATCTGGCATCTTTATCATCCAGTCTGAAAAGACCTAGCACTAGTTGCCCCCCCTGGGAACAGGGACTCAGCTCTCACCAGCTAAAGTACGTGGTCCCGTGGAGTCCGCTAAGTGCTTTCTATCTAAGAGATATGGAAAGGACCCAGGCAGACACATGCTGTCTCATCCCTGTCACTGATGATATACCGACACAAAGAAGGACTCCGGTCTAATCAGCCTATTAGCCACTGGATTGTGTGAGAGCGTTTGTCATGCCCGATGCAAAGCGGCAGTTCACGACGAAGATCCTGGTGCGAATGCACCGACGGGATCTATAAAAAGCATGTTTGGGAGAAGCAGCACGCCGAAATGCAGCGTCTGTGGTTGTGTACAATATGCACTTAGTTGTTGTCTTCCATGCCAGAGAGCAGGCAGAGGGCTATTAGGCACACCATCTGCTGGAGACAAACCCCACATCACATGTGCTCACGATGAGGCAGCATCCTTCACAACTCGCTTTCTCGCGTCTCCACAAAAACTTTCCCAGCATGGTCAACTTCAGCAAATATCGGAGGCATTACTGTGCTGTAATCCGAGGAGAAGGTCCTGTCCTGTGGTGATTTAATACAGCTGATGTCAGCATTATCGAGGCCCTGTGGGTAGATTACTGTTGTGAACAAGATTTAGAACAGGCACGGATCGATTACCTCCAGAGGCAATTGGAGACATCGAGAAGAGATACAGTTTCACATCTTATGCTGTTTAAAGACCAGACCTTTTTCAGGTTTGAAAGAAATTCAAAAATCACTCAAACCAATCAGCAGAGAAGGAGGATAGAACGTGTGAACTGTTTAGAGGCAGCCGCTGGGACTGAATATGTTTGACAAAGATGAGAACGGACTATACCAAGTGTGGTTCAGAGGGAGATGTCCACTCTGCCCTGCTCCAAGTGATGAGATCTGCACTGTTCCCACCAAGAACACAAGTGACAGAGCGGATTATTTCACTGGCGTGGACACAGCTCTGTGGGAGTTGCAGCCGTAACAGACAGCCCTTCTTTCCTTTTTTAGGAACCCAAACAAAGGCGGTGTGTGTTTGTCTGCATGCACCTACACAGAGTTGAGGCTGTCTGGCGCACTACAAAACTAGAGCATGTGCTTTGTTTACTTTCTGTGCAGTGTCAAGCTAAACTGACTGCCTTTTTCATCATTTTCAATTAGCTTTTTCTTTAAGTTTCTTTTTCATTCTTCCTTACCGACGTGATTTTTTTTTATCCTTTGAATATGTGGGCTAACAAATACTCCACTTAGACTCAGCTTTAGACTCAAACAATCACAGTCAAGTATTTGCTTTAAATTAAACTGTTGCAATATGCATAGATAACATGATTCCTCCTCCTTTTTGGACCAGTGACAGTAAGCAGAATGAGATGCCCGTGCAGCAAAGCGAGGAAACCGGGCAGCTTGTTTTTTTTTTTTTTTTAAACTTAATCTCATGAATTTTTCAGTGAATTTGTGAATAAAAGTGCAGGGCTCGAGTTTTGCTCGCCCAGCGAATAGTGAGCCCTGTTTCTGACGGAATAAAAATAGCAGCACAAGCAGCGCTGTGCTGAAGAGAGTGATGGAGTTAGAACTACAAGGTCTGCATTATATTCCCAACAAAAACACTCCCCAATCACCCAACAATGAAACAAAAAGACAAGCATGACCCACAGGACCTGGGGTGTTGGTCTGTCGTGCAGAACACAGGACAGGACCATTTCAAGTCTTTTCCTTTTGCTGAAAATCTAGGAGTAAACTGTTTACTATCTATTCAGGATGAAAGCTGGGCATGGTGAAGGCCTTCAATCTGTTTATCCTCCTTATGAATGTATTTTGTGTCTATTTTTAAGTGGAATATCCTTCACCATTTACTACATAGTTCTAAATAAGAAATATTCTTTAATGAAATGGTGGTCTCCAACGAAGGGGGTCCACTCACCTCCTCTCCCCCACACCCATACCCTCCAACCCATCATTTTCCGCCTGAGTGACTGTAGTTTTGAATGTGTGGGATTATCGCACAATGCGCCACGGATTTAACACGGTCTGGAGGGAGTTTCTCGCTCGTACATTTGTTTTTCTGTTTTGAAGTGCAGAAGTTTTGCCAGGCTGGCAGACAGGCCGTCCGTCGGACCTATAAATCACTGACAAATGCATTGGGCTGCCGCGCTTCACTTGGACATCCAACAACGTTGTTTCGGGTTCCGGATACCAAAGATATCAACCCCGAGCCTTGTTGTAATCGTGCACATGGGCAAATATTGGGATTGGATAAGTGCGACTCGTACCTGTAGATGCAGTTTCCATAGCAACCGGAGGCCTTTTCCCGTCGTCCTGAAAAGGATGAAATTGTTGATCCAGGTCGCCCGACGCGTCGCCGCCTCTCGGCTTTAAATCCTCACGCAGCTCGTCGAAGCGAGTCGGCGTATTCCCAAACAGGCCGTTCCTCTCATAGTCATCTCCAAACCACTTCCCCTCCGAGCCGAGCTCCTCACCAGGCTGTGCAGACATGCTTCCTCCTGCTGTCGGACAGAAAGATACACTAAAGCTACCAGGGTTCTTTTTTTCTTCTTCTTTACCGCGCTGCACGGTCAATGAGCGGCGGCACCGTTTGCGCTGTGAGATAGGTGACAGAGGAACACACACACGCACACAGACACACAGGCGCGCACACAACAATGCGCTGAGCCCTGGGCTTGGTGGACGCCACGGATGAGGCGGTGCGGTCGGTCGGGGAGCAGGAGCAGAGGAGTGAGGGTGATTGTTTTAGTTCACTGCTCCGGCGGTGACGTCATGTTGTCCGCGAGACTCGCAGTTGGCACTCGTTGGGACAGAGTCAGACGTACGAGACGATCCCGGCGATCACGTTCGACCAAGTGTCTCATCGGAGACAGCATCACTGTCACAAGAAAACATTTTGCGTGATGGAGTGAAAATGGCTCCAGTCACTATGCGTTTCACAATTCAGGCGCATGGTCCAGGAGGGGGCACAATAAAGATGGCGTGCTTTTTTTATTTCAAGATGAAAAAAAAACAAGCAGAACTCGGCTGGAAAGCAACTCAGTGTCTACTCGTGTTTCCTCGCTTGTTTACAAAAAACATAAACAGCTTTGTATTTAATCTAGCGTTTGGTAACAGGCATATCTTGCTGCATAGCACCCTCATGTGGCCGACCAAAGAACTGCTGGGACCTCAAAAGTTTTAATGTCCCTCCTTAGCAACCGGACGCGCGTGCCTGAAAACGGACTGATTAGCGTTGACAGGTAAACTCCGCTGCGACAGCTAACCCGGCTTTGGATGATTTTTTTTTCTTTTAACCCAGTTCTGAGTGAGTTGAGTGATTTATCTTGTCAAGTATATCCCCTTATTGACACTGCTAGAACTTGCTATTTCTCAGCTGGACAAACAATAGGACCATTCTGAACGGCTCACAAAATTAGCCACAATATGCTGCGGGGTTACCGGTAGGTACCTATTGGAATGCTTCGGCGATTCACAGCGAGGCTTATCCAGCCTCGGTCGTTGCTTTTTTCCCCTCTCC
>JAUESE010000057.1:916797-926959 GCA_032274725.1 Malacoctenus triangulatus | reverse complement strand
GTTTCCCTTCAGTCTTTCAGCAATACATGGAATCAAACCAGCAACCTTCCAGCCAACTTCTTGAACCTCTTTACAGAGACAACAAGCTGAGCTCACTGTGCTGACACTCTGCTGTTTTGATTCCCATCCACTTGTGCCTGGTGGATGCACATTAAAAGCCTTGAACATGCTCTTGGTGGCTGATTCAGGGGTGTGCAAACCTTTCTGGCGAGTCACTGTGACTCTCAACCATATTCTGTTTCAAAAAATGAATCCTGTCGTACTCACAATGAAGGAAACCCTGAAGCATCAGTCTTCAGAAAATGAAAGCTACACAAAGACTTTGCGAGCACTCAAACCAGCAGCTGGTTCACCTGCAGGCCGTGTCACTGCCTGAAACAAGAACGCGCCCACCCTTCCAGTAACAGGCCTTTTTTGAAGCTCCTCCCACAACCTCGCCGCTCCTCTTCATCCTCGTGCCCTAACGTGTCAGAGCTGGTGTCTGGGATGGTGCTGGGAGTGGCCACAACGTGCCACAGCAAGTCAGCATGAACATGCAGCCGAGCCTGCAGCACTGTAAAAAAATGTGATCAGGAAGTAGTTCTGCCTCAGCCTTGTTAATCTGCTGCTTACTGCAGATCAGGAGCATTTGGAGTCCTGATCACTTTTGTTGAATATACTAATACTTAAAGTTTATCCTTCACTATCAAAATAATCTAAAACATCAAAGGCAAGAAATGAGAAAAGTGTCCAGCAGAAGTGGACCAGAGGCCACATGACTGACTGGATCAGCTAAAAACAAGGCCAGCATTTGATAACCTCCGTGAACCAGCCACACTCAAAGGCATTACATGCCTCAGAAAAGGCAACCACACACACACACACGCACACACACACACATGCACGCACGCACGCACACTAGTTCATCTCGGTGAAGGACAAAGGATCTCCTGAACCATTGGGCCCTGCAATACAATGAGAGCAGCCAGGGGGCTGTGGAGGGCCTGTCTTCTCCTGTCCACAATCTGTGTTTGAGCAGGAAGTGGCATTTAAAATCTTCTGTCAGTGGCTTTGGTTCCTTTTTTTAAGATGCTCAAGATATACTGCAGTAAGCTCTACTACTTTGGTCTACTGCAGGGGTGTCCAATCCTGGTCCACTGTAACAGTGTCCCACTTGTAATATATAATGTGCCACACTGTAAATACTTTCACTTTTTACCTACTTTTAAGTAATCTGTTTTTATATTTCACAATACAGTACATTTATGAATTGGAATGTAAAAAAGTGACTACTTCTTGTCACAAATGACAGAAGGTCAGATTGTTTCGTACTGTTCAGTCCCACACACATGATCTCCCAGCAGTAAGTCTGAATGCAGCAACTGGATTTACAGTGTCTCTGACCAGCCTCAGACGTCGTGTGTCTACGATTGACAACACGTCCATGACACTTCACCTGGACTCTGCAGGTGTCTCCTTCTCCCTCTCCTCGTTTGGCCCACTGCTCCTTCCTCGCTGCGCTCTCGCCGACTTTGTATTTCAATAAAGAAAACGGTGATAAAGGAATTGATGTAATTTGCTTTTAAACCAACTTTTTGTTTGTAAGAGCTCAAGCAGTGAGAAGAAGTTTTTCATTTTGGAGGGAATGACTATCCAGCTTTGACAAGCGAAGTTCCTTCTGACTCGCACAGCAAACTTGACAATGTTGAACCACAGAGAGTTGCATGAAAGCAAGTGGTGTGCATCCAACCGTGTTTCCAATATCGTTCCGAAGCAAGCGTGACGGTGACCTGCTGATCGGATGTTCAGGCTTTGGAAAACTGTCAGTGTTACAAATCAATTCAAAGATGAACTTTCAGTATTGTTTTACATGTTTAGGTGCAAACAGACACACTGTCCATCCACCTATTGGTTTATTATTGAGGATAAATTCAGCCATTAAGCCTTAAGCTGTTTGCTGCTGTTTTTCTGCTGGAAATACGTGTCGCCATGTTGTTATCGTAAGATTTTGGACAACATGTGTAAGACATGAAAAAGTTTTGCGGGTTTCGCTTTGTATTAGCACCACTAAACTTGATT
Source organism: Malacoctenus triangulatus (assembly GCA_032274725.1). Classification (NCBI taxonomy): domain Eukaryota; kingdom Metazoa; phylum Chordata; class Actinopteri; order Blenniiformes; family Labrisomidae; genus Malacoctenus; species Malacoctenus triangulatus. The sequence goes on along the minus strand of JAUESE010000057.1, from coordinate 924,901 downwards.
CTGGTTTTTACACCACGCCAGATTTTTCTCTTCTTCCAACACGAGGTGCACACGAATGTGAAGAAGAAAGTATTTTCGTGTCTACTTCTGAAGTACACGATCAGCATCTGTTTCCAATCTGAGCTGAAGTGCTGCAACAGGAATATCATTGTGGAGCGGTCCGTCGGAGCAGCCAAATTCCACTTCGAGCTGAATTTTTCGAAATTGGCCCGCCCGTGTTTACCGAGCATTAATGGTCGTTTCATTGGGAATAACGTCCCAGTTGCCGCTTCATTGGTATAAATGCGGTGGAATTACGCTCCGTGGCCCTGTGGAGGTCTTAAAATACACGGCTGGTCTGAAAAAGAGAAGAAAAGAAGAAAAGTGGGCACAGGTTCCCAACACCGACTGGAACTCTTTATGCTGCGTTTACCACAAAGTCCTAAAAATGATCATTGATGTCCTGACAAGCTGCTGCAGAATTCGATGCTTGTCTGTAGACATAAAAAAAACCAGAGGGAGTCTATTATGACATAGGTTAAATACTCAATTATAAAGATTTCTGAGGTGTTCTCTCTGAATGGTCGGCGCTGCCTCGGGCCTACTGTATTTTTTTTCTTCTCTCTATGCATTTGTGGCTGTTTGCTGTCGATCCACACAAGTAATTTTCTTCATTACTCCACTTATCTAAGACCAACTATTGGCCTTTACTGTGAACATATATCGTTGTGACTCATAGCAAATTGTTTTCTTTCTCTACCTGTGCAGCCCATTCTCCTTTGCAGCGCGCTCTCTTGTCAGTCACTGGGCTGCGGTGGGATTGTATCGACTGATGGTGGGGGTCTTGTCGCCGCGCTGTCTCAGTGGGCCCTCACCCAATAACTGCTTGAAAAGGAAAATCACAATGTCGCAAGGTTGTCCCCCCAACCCCCCCCCCTTCTAACCGATTCCCTTTCATCTCCTCCGCCTGCCCTCTGCGCCTGCATGCAGCCAGTGGGTGATTGCATCGTTCATCGTGCGTGTCTTCACTCCGCTCCGTGGCTAAACTTCACCCTCACCTTCATCCTGCTCTTCTCCCTCCCCTCAGGATCCTGCATTCCTCTTCTTCCGTGGTTTCAGCTAAAACAAGAATTAATCAGAGGAGGCCGCCCCGAGCATTTGACGCCACACCGTTTTGTCTGTCACCCTAATCAAGAAATGACTTTCTCACCTCATCATTTACAAAACAGTTCACACGTGTCACGTGTCGACACTTTGAAAACCAACCTGAACGCATTCGTTTGCGATTCTCTGTGTCACAGAAGAATCACAAAGAGTGCCGCTCAGGTCAGTGGGTAGAACAGCTGGGAGGCTGTTTGTACCTCACGGTCAACTAAACCTTTAACTCTCAACGCACTCCTCGGATATGATTGAATTATTTGGCAGAGAAGATTTGGCATTTCTTTTAACTGACCCACACACTCAGCTCTGCTGCCCATCCCACAAATGCAAGTTATAAATGTGTCACCACTCAAAAGGGGAACTTCAACAGCTTATTCCTCACATTGCCACTTGTTGATGACAAAAACGTTCCAACAGAGAAATAATCTACCAAACAAATGCTCTTACTTTATTGTGTGATGTTTAGTGTCGTCCACATTGAGGGACTCATCCATACCCGCCTCAGCTGTCCCGTCATTCCAAACCGTGGTTCAAGTCCAAAACACTGACTGAACAGGGGACCTCATGCTGCCAGAGGGACAGGCCAACACATTATGAGACCATTTCTTTAGCCCCACCCACTAGCTTATATTCAACGCACTGCAGAAGCATCAGGGGTCTTTCCCTCTGTGCTGTACAGAGCGAGGTAAGGACAGTGCCACCCCCCCCCCCCCACCCCCCCGGCACAGGCAGGGCCAGTTAAGCCGCACGAACTTGTGAAATTCGAAGAGAGCATCGATTGGATTCAGGAAAACAACACCCACAGCGGCTTCATTGTATGCTTTTCTTTTGCTGTGTGGACCATTGAAATGAAGTGACAATTCTGTCACCAAACACACCTCAGACGACCCCCCCCCCCCCCCGGATTTAAGGTGGGCCCCCAAAAAGTTAATAAATGTGGTTGTGATGGTTTTATTTCTCTCCTTTTAACTCTCACAGCCACATTTTCTCTTTGCGTCCTGTATATCAATGTCTACGATATCTGTGTGAGGGGAGTTTGTGATCACGGTAAATGCAAACTGCCATTGAGGGGGGGGTGGGGGCTACAGAGTGTGAACAGAGGTGGGCGTCTCTGGTCCCGGGGGGGACGCAGTCCTGCACCGTTTCACGGTGAAACATCTCAGGACTGAGACCCTCCTGCAGGACCAGGATTACCCACCTCCATTTCCAACCCTCCCCCCCCCCCCTCCCTCACTCACAAGTGTTTGACCTAATGATGACCCGAGTAAATTTTCCTTTGTTTTTTTTTTTTTCTTGTTCAGAAACAAACTGCATTTCCTTTCATGTTCTCCAAACCTTGAACCTAATGCCTCGTGACGTGGCTGCTACACAGAGGTGCCGTGCTAAGTTGCCGGCCTGAGAGCTGAATTTCCCACCGGACGACGGCAGCTTGCTCCCGTGTGTCCTCCGCACGCCGACGACCATCGATTGCTTCACCAGCTCAGCCGGTAGACGAGCACTTAGGTCCAACAGTTAACACTGAGATGTTCCGTACGGCTCCGGGCCGTGTTCATGCCCCGGGCGAATGATAGCAACAACTGTGCTCTGTCAGTCACATGCATCGTCCTGTGTGTGTAAACTTCCACGAAACCATGAATAAAACCTCAAGCTGTCACTCCATTACATGTTGTGTCATGTGAAGGTCAATAAAAGCACTCATTGCTGCATATTGTAGGTCACCGCTGAATTACTGTGTGTTATATTATGTGACATCTAAGTGGTAAAGTGCCTTCAGTCGCCTTTTGTCTCTGTTTTTTATCTCTCACTACGACTCTCCACTGACCTCACTCAAATGCAATCGTCCTCATTTAATGCGCCACGATTTGCTTACACTTAATTGGACAAAAGGAAAAGGTCGGGGAACCGCGCACCCGGGCTCCAACCCTCGTGCACCTCCTGAATCGCTGCGTGGAAACACACTTTCAATGGGAGCGACGATGACAATGCCTTCTGTGACTCCGAGTGTCATCCTGAAGAAAACTGCTCCCGCATACGGATGAGATGAATTGTGCCAGTTGTGTGGTGTTTCTTTGCATCCATATCTTGACATATGTAAACCTGACATTGGCACAGCAGTGAGGTCACTCTTTATACGTACACATTGCCTCTACACCCACTTTCTCCATCAATGGACTGCAGCAGGCTTGATGATCAACGTTGCCACATGGCTGGGACCGCCTACAGACAGAGAACCACACACACACACACGCTCCCACTGGCACGTTTCATTGGAAACACCAATAAATCACTGGGATTCACAAAATAAAAAGCTGTAGGTAAAAAGGATGACACAGATTCCAAACTAGAAGGCCCTGAAGCCTGGGCTCAGACCGTGGACCTTCTCTTTGTGAGGTAAGACTGCAAAACCACCACTCGAGCGGGGGGTCCTCAGCCCCCCCACATCTCTGTCGACACGCTTTCTATGACAGCTATTCATGAGTGAAAACTGTTGCAAAAAGTGGTTTATCCCAGATGAGCTTTTTTCTCATCAGGCTTTAGTTGAGATTTTAATATTAAGTGTGATGAAAAAAAAACAACCTCTCTTTATATGTTGAGCTTAATTAGCTTCATAGTGCTACAACAAAAGCTAAGTCACACACTGAAGATGAAATTGCTGAATAACCCAGAACTATTTCAGTTTATCGTGTTTTTCTCCATCAGATGACTGCATGCGTATCGGTATGGTTGTATTGTGAGGAGTAAGGTCACACCGTACTTGTAGTTTCATACCGTGGTACTTTTCAGCCTTGTGATGACAATTATATGTAATTGGAACTGCAGACGGCATCATGAAGAGACGGATTTCATAGCCAACGTTCATTCACCACCAATCCTGCCTCCTCGTTTCTGTTTTCTTTTCTCTTTCATCCACAGATCGTCCTGAGACGCTATGTCCTCATTACACAAAGACAGCTTTTAATGTTGTAGGGAAAAAAAGGGCAGTTTGAAGAAAAATCAATGGTTTTTCATTGACTTCCACAGTTTTCCTTGACTTTTGCGCTGGAGTAAAAAGGTAACGCTGCTTGTGTTTTCTATAACCTAAATGGTTGATTTGAACCCCACAACTCCAGGGAGAAGTGTGTGTGTGCGCGTGGTTTTCTTGTAGATGGCAGTCCTCCACGCGTGATTCCTGCAGCGCCTCCACTCCTGCAGGACATTAACCGTGTGCTTGCACGTCGTTTATCTTTGCAAGGAATATGTGTTGAGGTTTAAACGCGGTGCACATTGTGGCGTTTGGATGCCGGACACAAAAATGCCTCAGTTAACCGTGCAGAACATGCCAGCCTGTGTTGCTCCACTATACTCCGGCTATAATAAAGCTGCATGGGGGTCACGGTTGAGGGGGCAGCTCGTGCTGGCAACAAATCCAGCACCATTCAGCCACCAGCCACAAAGAACAAACCAGCCCCCCCCTCTTCTGCAGCAGCGGCAGCAGCAGTCATTAAGCCACCTTATGACTTTCCTGCACGAATTGGGAATTATTTTCTGTTTGTCAATGGCCATTACTCTAATTTGGCCTCGAACCTCTTTGCTGTTTCGGTGAAAAGGGTCCCTCTCTATTCACCACCTTCCATGTCAGGAAACTCCTATTTTGGGCCCGCCGCGGTTGCATACAGACGCGTGTTCTCGCCCGGTCCGAGCCTCATACACCAACACAATTCATCAACAGGTGTGGGAGGAAACTGTCCCCCCTTTCCCCCCTCTCCCCCCTCTCCCACTCTGCATCAGGATGTTACGTTTGGAGTGTGTGGGAGAACAAAAGTCACCAGTGAGGGGTCATTCAGCCTGCAGGAGGATGTCCCTGCACTGCAGAGGACGGACGGGGACGCCTCTGCAGCTGGTTGTGCACAAGCATTTTACACAGCCGAATTAATTGCACGTCTTTGCACTTGCTTGAATGAATATTACCATGTGCCAGTGATCAGTGGAGCGGGGTGAATTTGAATGAACTCCACCTTTTTTTTTTGATGGAGGCTGCAGAGTAATGTAAGTCTGTTTTGACTTTTTTTTTTTTTTTATAACAGCACTTAATAACCTATTGTAAGCTGCTTCTAAATGACAGCAAAACTTGTCTTTCACAATGAAGAGCCTTTACAAAGGCTGCAAATGTTAAAGTAGCGCATACGCACTGATAACCATTCGTGTAAAATCTTTGAATATTACTTTGAGGAAAGATTAAAGTTGCAGCTCTGTCTGGCTGGTGTGACTTGAATCGGGGAGGAAGATAATAGGGCAGAAGCAGGCATATTAGCGGTATGTTGATTCATAATGGTTTTTCTTTAATCTCTTTGATACCTTTTCATTTGAGAGTTGGGATGCTTGGCCTTGCCATCAGCAATATTTTATATATTTTTTTCCAACATCATGCTTTAATCCCCTTGAAGGATGTTTTATGTAAAACATGCTTTTTGTGCCCTGGAAAGACATTTAATCAAGATTAACCTTGGTATTTTAGTAGCCAATGGTCTAGCTTTGTGCGGTTTCATAATGGAAGACAATTATAGGCCTACTTTCAGAGCTGAGGATCGCTCTTATGGAGAAAAAAAAACATTTATTTATAGCTGGAATTTTTGGGGGCTGGATAAAAAGGACCTGTAAAGAGAAATTTATTTATTTATTGTTGTTCATAATGCCTTTTTTTTTCCAAATCATGCAGTCAGCTGCAAGGCGTCTTTCTGCTAAATTTAAGATGTGACAAATAGTTTTAATGCATAAAAAAAACCACAATTATTGCCTGAATTATCTGGGAAGGTGTGTAGTGTTTTTTTTTGTCAAACCCCTAGATACCCCCCGCAACACACACACACACATAACGTGGATGGTCATATGATATTTGATGTTTCAATGATTTGTATGAATGCCCAGGTCAGAGGTTGTTCATTGTTTCCTGCTGACTGAAGTTGGGCTCTTATTCTGGTGTTGCCCGATGTGGAGCCTGGCAGGTTTCCTGCCTTCACCGCGAACTCCAAACAAACCAACAGCATGCAGGCAAAACAACCGAGTGATCCGTTTTGTGTCCCGACATACTTCACCTTTCTCAGCCAGGCTAATCAGCGGCTCCTTCTGGGGGCCATTAGCCTGCTGGAAATGTGGCCGCGGGGAGCACTGCTCTTGTGGAGGTTCATTCATGGTTTTCAGAGCGCGGCGCACTCGAGTGTCCTCACATTGTCTGCGCAGAAAGTGCGGAGAAACTCGTTTCCCTGGGTGGTCCCACTCATTAACACACTCTGCACTTCTTGATTTACGGCTCACAGTTCAACTGCGGCCAATTAACATGAAAACACGCAACAACGGGGCCGTGGAAGAGGAAAACACGGAGGAGGGGCCGGAGGAGGCCGCCGGGTTCCTCCTGCCGGAGCAAAGAAATAAATCGATCAATACCGACTGTCGGGGAGAGGAAGCTGCCCTCCACGCCAAGGTAAGGACACCCGGGAAGCCTCCCTGTTCGCCCCGGGAACGACGAAGAGCCGCAGGCGGCGGCCGCCGCTGGAGTCCGAGCCGAGGCGTCACTCAGGCCCGAACCTCAGCTTTCTGGTCCGCTTCTTTACTGAAAACTCGATCAGTTCGGAGCGGGACCGTCTGTCTGACGCAGTTTATTTCTTCTTCTTTTTATAATTTCATTACAAAAGTAAAATTGTTGCTGCTATAAAATCAAGGAATAGACAATAATTCACTGTCCATCTGACTCCTGTTTATATTTATTGAGGTTTTGTTTTGTAATATAATTAGGCCTTCTTTCCTACCAACATAATAAAATCCTACAGCTGATGATAACAGCTAACTCGTTTTATTATGAGACTGACTGAATAAATTTTAGGAGCCGAAGCTTTAATTTTTTTCTTTTCAGGTCTCCGACCAATAAATCAGCGGTTCTCCTCTCGGCCCCTCTCACTCTCAAGCGAACCTCAAACCCTTTAAAATATTCACAAACATACAAAGTTGAACTTTATTGGCTATTTTATGAAAACGACAGCAATACGGTATTTCTCCGTAAGATTGCGAAATACTACAATTATTTTGTCCCTCCAATCCAATAAAGTATGAAGAATTTTTTTTATTTTTTTTATTTCTCTTTATTTTTTGGCTAAACTGAACCCCATCTATTCATTGAGACGATCAAAAATGAGAGCAAAGGAGGTCAGAAACACTCCCTATAAATCTCTGTTTCCCAATCACCTTGTTTCTGTCCCTGATTGTTTGTGAGGGTCAGCGATCATCAGCCTGACTATTTTGTGTCTGAAGGTCTCCAAAGGACTCTCACCTTGGTCCCTGAACGCAGCAGCAGCGCGGCCGGCGGGTCACGGCCTGCTGGCCGGCACCCTGTGACCTTGTCACGGACGATCACCGCGGTAACGCGCCGCTGTTCTCCCCCCCTCCCTCGTTTTCAGACATAATCTCTTTAATTGGGGTCAGAGTGGGGGTCCTTTGTGGTCAAAGTTCTGAAAATACTCACGGACGGGCTCACTTGTTGACACTTCCCAAACAATATGAAACGAAGCGGGTTGTTGTCAGCGTGCTGCTGGAAGTTGTTAACGTGGGGGTGTGAGCGCAGACCCTCCAGCCTCTCCACTCTGACAGGACCCCTTCACTGGAGTCAGCCGCCCACCCCCACCCCACCCCACCCCGTCCCACCCCCACCTGCTCGGCCCCTCCAACCCAGAAACCTTCTCGGACTAATATCAGCGAGCTTCACACGTTGCAGAGGAAACTTCAAACATCCCCCCTCGTTATTCAGTCCAAAATCCAGCAGGGTGACGTTTTCATCATCGCACGATGTCCTTTTTGGTGACATGACTCCTCGCTTGTTTAAGTCGTGAAGTGGCGAACAGTTTGCTAACAAGTGTCCGTTAAAGGTGCTATATGTAGGATTTTTAGTAAAAGCTATATTTTTAATAAAATAATACCTCAAAACTACGTTTAGAGG
>JAUESE010000057.1:667506-677861 GCA_032274725.1 Malacoctenus triangulatus | reverse complement strand
GCCTGTAAACAGCTGGGATCGGCTCCAGCACCTCCCGCGACCCGTGACACGGAATAATGAGCGGTACAGATGATGAGGTTCATAAGGGAACGCACAGCTTGAGTCAGAGCAACGAGACTCCAAAGATAAGCAAGGCCCTGAAGTGAGCAGCAGATGGCAGCAAAACCACTAAACAAGAGACAGGAGGAGGCCAGCTCCCTTCCAACAGGGAAGTGTGGCTGTTGATTCAATGTAGACCACCTCGGTGACACCAGGAGCTTCAGTCTATCACAGGGCAAAGTACACACACATATGTTGTATGTTAATGTGATGCAGTAAACACGTGCTTGTCCTGTATCAGGGTTGCTGAGGTGCTCTTACCAGGAAGTAGGTTCTACCGTTTTGTCAGAGACGGCGAGTACAGAGTGAGGTCTGCAGCGCCATACTCTGTCCACAATGGCGTTGGGCAGCACCTGGATTTCGGTGAGCACTCCTCCCTCAGCTTTTTGGTGTCGGTTACAACTGTGCGTCGTTGTTGAAGTTGTGTAACAAAAAGCTGTTGTGTATGCACAGTTGGGGGGCTGCATCGACTTCCTCCTAAAGTGTTGGACCTCGGTGAGAAGAAACAGCGGCAGCTTTCCAAGGCTGGGCTGCACCTCGGTGTGACTCCAGCCATCCTGAGGGCTCGTTACAATCTGACAGCAGCTGATGTGGGGTCAGCTCAGAACAACAGCCAGGCTGTAGCTCAAGTATGAAGCCCCTCAGATTCAGATGTTACACGAGGCTAACATTAGGAACACTCTGATGAGTCTGAGTGTCTCTGAAGAGTCTGGCACACCGCAGTGTGAATTGACACCGTGGCTGCCTGTTTCCTCCCTGTAGTTCCTGGAGCAGTACTACCACCCCGCTGATCTGGCTGAGTTCATGGGCCTGTTCGGCCGCAACTTCCCACATCAATCCCAGATTGATCGGGTTGTTGGCACCCAGGGGGTGGGCAAGGCTGGCCTGGAGGCAAGTTTGGATGTGGAGTACATCATGAGCACAGGGGCCAACATCTCCACATGGTTCTTCACCAATCCAGGTATACAGGAACACAAGGCCCTGTGTGCACAGGAGAGCCAGCGCAAAGCCAGGATGTCAGCAAGAAGCCTGGCATCTGCTAGCAGTATTTTTTCAGATGAACAATAAACCACAGAACATTGGAAATTATCAGCAAATAGATATATAGTGATTACAAACATACTGCACAGCAATGTTTTTCACCCAAAGTAGTCAGTCCCTCTGCATAGAAATAATGAAAGTACTCCATCAATGACAACAAAAACTAACAAACACATTCTATGCAGAGAGCTAAATGCCAACTAACATCAGAAACACACTTGGACGAGAGCTTCTTCTCTGTATTTTCTTTCCTTTCTCCCTGATATTGGTCCTTCTGCCGGCCCTTTAGGTCGCCATGAGGCCCAAGAGCCCTTCCTGCAGTGGATGGTTCTGCTCAGCAACATTTCTGACCTGCCCTGGGTCCACACTGTTAGCTACGGCGACGATGAGGACAGCCTTTCCTTGGCCTATATGAGGCGTGTCAACACGGAGTTCATGAAAGCCGGTGTCAGAGGGATCACTTTGCTTTTTGCTTCTGGTCAGTTGTGGGAGAAAGTATGTTTAAATAAAAAAAGGGTGGGAGTGGGGAGTCACGAGGATGGCAAACCGATTCCATGGAGCTCACCTATTCCTACCTTGTTCCCTTGTTCCATCATCAGTAAGTTATGTGATGCCGTGTTGTGTTCAGGTGACAGTGGTGCTGGATGCAGACACATGGGCAAAGGACAAAACTGCTTCAGGCCCAGTTTTCCCGCCTCAAGGTAGGACATCCTCCGATGGCTTTGTGTCTATAAACCCCTGCATGCCAAACGTTCCTAAGATAAGGAGTGGTAAGGAAAATGAGTAAAGTATTCTATTACTTCCTGGTATTCAAACCAATGGTGTGTCTGTATTCCCCAGCCCATTTGTGACCACAGTAGGAGGAACATCCTTCAAGAACCCCTTTAAGCTCACGTACGAAGTCACCGATTACATCAGTGGAGGAGGCTTCAGCAATGTGTTTGGCATGCCTGACTACCAGGTACTGATGTGGGATCATTTCGCCCGTGTCATGATTGTGTCAAAGATTCCCAACAGCTCGTCCGTCCTTTGCAAATTGACAGCCGCTCCTGCTCCCGCTGTGTGCTTCCACAGGTGGGCGCGGTGAGGAAGTATCTGAAGACAGTCACAGAGAGCCTTCCTCCTCAGTCCTACTTCAACACCAGTGGCAGGGCCTACCCAGACATAGCTGCACTGTCTGACAACTACTGGATCATCAGCAACCGCGTGCCCATTCCCTGGGTGTCCGGGACCTCGGTAAGATAGCTGCGTACTGCTGTGCTGCTTGGTTTGGCTTGCAGAAAATCCAAGTGCACTGCTTAAAGTTTGAGTATCACTACATATACATTTTGTTGATTCAATTAACTGTATATGACCTTTTGATACTCGTTGATGCCAAACAGGCTTGGCTAGTATTGTCATAGCTGCTGGTGGGATTTGAGCCATGTGAGGAGTTTGTAAAGAAAGCAGGAGTTCTTTGAGCTAAGACGACAGAGGAAACACCTGGGCGAAAATTTCTTCCAAACTTGTTGGGAATGAAAGAGATGTTGAGAGAAAAAGAAGGAACTTTGGAGGACTGCAGGAAGCCATTCCAAACATACGGCAGCTTTGCCAGACGTAAGCCTAAAAATAAATTGAAGACTTCTCTGTGACTCATTTGGTTGTTGGATGTATTGTTTGGTCTTGCAGGCATCCACTCCTGTGGTGGGCGGCATGCTTTCCCTCATCAATGATCAGCGCTTGATGAAGGGCCTGCCCACCCTCGGCTTCCTGAACCCGCGCCTCTACAAACTCCAGGGAGAGGCCCTGTTTGATGTAAGCTCACTTCTCAGGTCTTGCTCAAGATGACATCATCACTGAAACTGCATGTTGGGCATTTTACCAGGACGGGATTCGGGTGGTTTATTTTCAGTCTCGTGTGCGTCTTCCTCCTGTCTGCAGGTGACTGAAGGCTGTCACCTGAGCTGTCTGGATGAACAGGTGCAGGGGAAAGGTTTCTGTGCTGCACCGTCGTGGGACCCTGTCACGGGCTGGGGGACGCCGGACTACCCTGCACTGCTGGCTGTTCTGCTGACCGACTGACTGCGTGCAGCTGCTCAGTGAGATGAGTGGCGCCTACTCTGACAGCAGCTCCTGCTTACAGCCACACTGCTGAGCAGGGCCTCCAGCAGGATGACTTTGCTTTACTGTGTCTGTGCTCCAATGAGAAAAAAATGTTTCAAGCTGAAACGAGTGCAATTTTAATCATCGTCCTGTCTTTCCTTTTTCAGGATGTGTCTAGCATTTCATCAAGTATTGTTTATAATGGCTTGAATCTGTTAAGTGTTTTAAGGAGAGTGATAGTGTTGGGTCATCTCACGTTGCACTGCAGGGCTACAGTCCAGCCGCTTCCTGTCATGTTTCAGAACAACGATCATGCGTAGTAATGGAGGGATGCTCAAGTTTCTATGCATAAACTTAGAGAAGTGAACACCAACATAGAGGCAAAGTCCATTCACCTTTAGAATATTTAGAAAGACTGCGTTAAAAACTTTGTCTTTGATGCAATGCTTTCACCAGCTGATGAAGTTTTAGCATGTAGTGGGATTACAGGTTGTTTTTTTTTTTTTGCAGAGTGAATGTGTTGTTCGATCAGTTCGGCCTTACGAATTCTCGGCAGGGATGTGCTTGGTTCAGGTCTTCGTTTTCTTGCTGAATACAAAACGACTGCATGCAGTCTGAGCACTTTAGAAGGGATATTGGTAACAGAACGATTTACTCAGTGCCACCCAGGGTCAGTGGGACCTCCCAACACTTGATTTACTTTGGAAAGCTGCCGTCTGGCTCTGACCTACCAGGACACACCGTTATGTGTGGGCTAAAATAACTCATCTGTCCGGTCCGCTGCCATTACATGTTTGTTGGACTATGTGAATCAGTGATCTGGGGTATTTGATGTGAGAACGAGTGCCTACGATGGGTTCCTGTGAACTGATTAAAGCTGAATATGCACTCAATGATACGAGTCCCAAAAACATGTTGTGAAGACAAATCAAATCCCTGCTTATTTAAACATGTCAAGAAAGGGGAGACGTCTACAAACAATACTGCTTTTTTTGTTGCTGTGATTGCAAGAATTTCTTTTGGAGCAACTCTGTTAAGCTTGTGAATGACTTCAACTTTCTCCATTTTCTCCACTGATTGTTCAAAAGTTACTGTGGGAGTGAAGCTGGTCTAATAAAATGAGCATCACATTTGCTGCTGTAAGGAAAAGCTGGAGTTTGCAATGCAAATCCTACCGAAGCCTCTGGTAACTACTGTCTGTTGTCATCTATGCAAAGTAAACAAACTGACAAACATTCACACTAAATACCAGCCAAGACAGTGCCATGAAGCTGCATGACAAGAAATACCAACCGTACTTTGTTCCATTTGTGGGAGTTGAGCAGAAGAAACAGCTGCTGAAAAGACAAATGAAACTGTGCTGGTAGTGCAAGGGAGGAAAACTTTATTCAAAATCGCTTTTATCTCAGTGTTGAAAATCACATGGCTATTATCTACACGATTCTGATATTGCATTGTAGAAAACAAAAATATGCAAAGACCAGTCAATCCCCTCAAGACACATTTATGAGAGGAAACCAGGTGGAAGGTAAAACAAACAGACTTCTTCCACAAAGAGCTACGGGGACAATCTCACTACGTACATTATGCCAGAGCTTCTGCCAAACAGTGTACAATATGCACACTTGGGTACAAGTACAAAATTGTAAAGATGACATTGTTGGGAATCAGTGTGAATTTGAAAGATATTGCAAAAATTTGTATCTGGCTATGCTCAGGTATAAATAGGTTTGTTAGGAGCAGATCCACAAATCAACATCACCACAAGAGGAAGCTGAATCGTTGAATCCAGGTCGAAGCGAGGTCGGCATTTTCACGAGTTCTTTGTTCAAACCTGTGTGTGTGCGCGTGTGCATCAAAAAGTTCAAAGAGGTCATTTCTCTGTTTAAACTTTTCACCTAGAGGCAAAATAAAGGGACTTCTCATCTCACAACAAAGCAGGCCACGACAATAGTTTGTCGAGGGGCAGAGACCCAGGTCGGACCCTCCAGTGTGTGCTCATGCTGCCGTCGCTTCAAAGTCTGCCATGCATTCACTGGTTGTTCTTGGCTTTGGCGTGTGTGAGGATGTGAGACTTCAGGTTGGTGGACTGGGCAAACTTCTTGTTGCAGCCATCAAAGGGGCAGACGTACGGACGGTCTCCAGTGTGAATGCGCACGTGAGTGCGCAAGTTAAAGTCCAGGGAGAAGCGCTTGCCACAGCCCTCAAATGTGCACTGGGAGGAAGGAAGACAAAGTTACTGCTGCGTGGATAAAAACTCCCAACAGTCTCCAACAGCACCAGTTCAAGATGACAAAAAGCACATTTGGTATAAACAATGTGACTTGTGATGAGAAGGTGCAGAAGTAGACTGGTACTTCACACCGCACACGTTGTTCCTTGAAGCCACAACAGTCTGTTTTGCACAGCTTTCCCCCACTCGTCTTTTCCCTTTTGACACGCTAATTCTCACTAGAATCTCCCTAAAATAAATCAGCCATTCAGGAGGTGGGAAATCAAAGAGAGCAGAGCTCCAGCTGACTGGCTTAGAACACTGACAAGCACAAGTGCGTCTTTCATGGAAACACTATTTGTTTGTGACATGGAAAGAAAAAGTTCTGTAGTTTGGTTTGTCCCTTATTTTCAATCTCTCCAAAAGGAAACCATCGTGAAAATTTATGAAAAGAACCGCCAGTGAGCCAAACCATCTGTGGCCTGTGCTCCCGCAGCTGTACCATTTGCTCCGCCTACAAGTCCACCTTAAAGTTGCTGGAGGGCAGCAATGGATTGGCCATTGAGAATACTGGGAAATTTCCCACTGGGCCATTGGTCACCCAAGCGACAGGGTCTCACTTTACACAAAAATGTGTTTAGGATCACTGGTGTGAGTATTTGTGACTTTTCACAAATCCTCAGTGACGTTTTCATTGCGGGCCACAACAATACAAATACTCACTCAAGTACTGTACTTTGTGCAAGTCAATGAGCCTTATGCATCAGGGAAGACAGAAATACACAGAGAAAAACCACACAAATAGGTTTGGGGTGCAAAAGGGTGAAGCAAGTATGTGTAGACACTCCTGTTCAAATATCTGTTCTCTGCAAAAACTCTTATCAACCACGGAAACGAACCTTCACACCAAGGCAGAAAACCAGTGAAGGCGGTTTAACGTTTGTGGCAAGAGTGATGAGACCAGGCAGGAAGTGGAACTTTACAAAGTGGAGCATCAGAAGCGTGGGATGATCACTGCAGTGATGACGCGGTGATGGTGATCATGCAGGAGGGACAGTCAGCCATTTGCCAACCCCCCCCCCCCACCACCACATACAATTATTTGGGTGATGACATGACAAGGCACTCCACAAAAACAGGCCCTGTCTGAGTGGCTGGGGCTTTTTTTTTGATTCTTTAAAGTGCTTTCGCACCGAAGGGACTTTGACACCTTGACTGGCACTGTCGCTTTAGGAGTTCTTCTGGAGGCTATAAAGGTAATTAATTCAACTAAACTAACTGAACTCTTGCTGATTTGTTTTCCTGAATTTCAATTTTTTGATCAATTTCATACCGAATGAATAAATAACATATTTGAACAGAATGTAGGAGTAAAATTATAAGGAGGTCTCAGTGCAGGCCCCCGACTGGTAAGCTGCGGCACACGGCTCCACTGACATTCAGAGGTAACACTGTTGTACCCGCATGCACGCACGCACACAAGAAAGAAGAGTGATCTGTGAGAAAGTGTGAACGCTCACCTGGAAAGGCTTCTCTCCTGTGTGTACCAGTTGGTGTCTCTTTAGCTTGGAACTCTCCACAAAGGCTTTGCCACACTCTGCGCAGACATGCACACGGGGCCCGTGGGTGTGCAAGTGCTTCCTCATTGCTGAGTTATCCCTGAACATCTTTGTACATCCCTAAGAGGAAAATAAACACAACATCAGTGTGATGTTACTTTACAATGCAGGAACGTACCAAACACCTCAAGGTCCCTTGGAATGGAATGAAGGAACAACAACTAAGGACACTACAAACGTGTGCCGTTTCCTTGGCGTTTAAACGAGCGCTGCACACACTGTGGTTGTGAAAAGACGACCACCCTTACTTTGTGTGGACACGCTATCGTCCTGGGTGCGTCGTCCTCTTTTACTTTCCTTGGCTTCATTCTGCAATGGACAGGACGGTCAGTAACTTGTTTTCAGTGACCAGGAAGTGTTTGCTGGGATGGGTCTTTCTGGCTCGCCTCAGTTACACAAGGTGAGTGGGAAGAGTTGTACCCACCGCGCAAACTCGGCCAGCTGTTTGGGGTCTGAGAGGTCGATGCCCGGGATGCCCCCAGGAGGGAGCTTCTTCCCTGTCATGTACTCAGAGTAATCTGGAGGAGAATTTTCTCCTGTGATTTGCTCTTCGTGGTCAATGTCCTTCTTGTCATCTGAATGAGGGCGACACAGATTTCAGGGATCAATGATGGCAGTAGTGCTGAAGAGGGAAGGTTTATTAGTGCACAAAGAGAACATTTGTAGATTCAATACAGAAATGTAAATATATTATATATATACAGTATATTTATTTATATCAATGAATGTGATGGTGCATTTTTCAAACTCTATTAAAGCCACTGCAGCTCTGACATAAAATCGGTATTAAGATAAACTTAATATACTTAGTCAGACATTCTAGACTTCAGTCTTATGATGAAGAGAATTTTTTTCCTGCAGAAAAGAATGGAAACATCTACATATAAATTAACTCTGATTAACTGTCAGAAAACATATTTTTAGACGTGTTTCATGCACAATATCATCCCAATTTTCCATCAAAGCAATCAGTGTCATAATCACAAAAATATAACATTTTACTAAAAAATATTTTAGAGCTAATAAACTTGCACAAGTTAGGCAGTATGTACAAATTAGGTGTGAAGAATGCAATATTTGCATTCATATCGTGGATTTTACCATAAAATTCAATAAAGTGCAAGAACATAATCGATTTGATCTAAATGTAAACCTTGTTTTCACTTTGTTCCAACATTTGATTACTAAAATTAAGCTGTGTGTCAATGGACCCGCGTGCCATGGCTGACTAACGCCATTTCTGCACATAAAACAAGTTTGAGGGAATTTCGTGCAGTTCTGAAAGCTGTACGCGCAGAGCGCCTGCGAGCTGCACAGGCGTCAGTCTGCGGGGTTCCTGAACGCATCACGGCCGCCGCCGCTCCGGCTGAACTGAACTGCGCCACAGCGGCCTAGCGGAGCTAGCTGTACTCGCTCCCACTCAAGCCGCCATCTTCGTCGGCCAAATAAACGCCATTTTTTCGGGCCGCCATACTTTCTAGACCGGGAAAATATGGCGGCGCCCATTGCCACATAAAACATGGCTTCCTTTAAAAACAAAAACCTTTCAGAGCGAGTTTAAGTGCTTCGGAGAGAGGAAAAGGCTGTTACTTTTAGCGCAGCACAAGGCCACAGCTGGGCCTCGTCACAACACACTCACGCTGAGAACAAAGCGATGGCGAGCTTGCAGGAATTCACCCGGGACTTAAAACTTACCCGATGCCCACATAGTGACTGAAAATTCCCCCTCCAGAGTCTTGATCTGGACCTGTTTCTGTTCCCACTTTCTTCCCATCTCTCCCCCACTCAGATAGCTCTTTTTGCCTGCTTTTTTCCCGCTTCCACCCCTCTTCATCCGGCCTGTTGACGAGCTTTTCCCCGCGACAGTAACCAAAGTCTGTTCGATATAGTCCTCCTCCACGGCGGGCACTGGGATGAGGATTTGGTCCTCAAAACCGTCATCCGTGTGCAGTTCAGAGTCGTCCTCGCCCACCACTTCTTCCCGTGTTTGCACCAAAATAACCTCTTGATGCGGGTGGAGCGAATGCGGATCGTCCGAGTCCAGAGGCTGTAAGGCGATCATGGGCTGATGTTCACCGTCATCTCCAATAACTGTCGTCTCGATTGTCTCGACTTCAATTTCGTGCAATTCCACGATTTCGGCCGGCATTTCAGTCCCGTCTGTTTCTATATACAGGGTGTCCCCCGACGCCATGATTTGCTCTGTATTTCCTCCTACTTACAACAGTTTCTCTTCCACTGTAGCCTTCCTCCCTCTCCGACAACTAAAATACTGTACTCTCGTCACCACAAGACGCCAGTCAGGAAGTCTCGCGATATTTGAAACGATTAAGGTCCTATTCATCAGTTCGAGCAGAACGACAATAAGAAAGAATAAAAATTATAATGTCATTGATGAATGATTTATTGGCCTGCGAGTCATCTCTTTGCCTTGGTTCATGGAAATGTCAAGAAGTTGTAAAAAAAACCAAAAAAACAACAACTTTCAGTACAACAGATTCAAATAGCTGTTTTAAGTTGGTTTGGTTTATTCATTGCTCAAACAAATGAGCCCATCCATCTACAACAACAACAACAACAACAACAAATAAACACATATAATAATAATAATAATAATAATAATAATAATAATAATAATAATAATAATAATAATAATAATAATAATAATAATAATAACAACAACAACAACAACTTTAATTCAGTTTTTCTGAAACTCAAGCAAATTTTGTGATTTCCAAACTCCTCTGACTTAACTGTGCTCCAAGATCTTCCAAAAGGTTCATCAACTGCCCCCACAATGTAGTTGCAAACTGTCCTGTTGTGTTTCTGCAGGCTGATACAGACCGGCCCGCTCGCCTCACATCAGTCAACTTGTTCCCTCCTTCAGCGCGGGGGGGCGGGGGGGGCGGGGCCTGGGAGCACACCCTCCACCTCCAGCAACCTGTGCAGGTGGGTGTGCCCCGATACCGAGTAGGTTGGATGACACACATAACACCAAAGAGCCACTTGTCTCGCACGGACAGGAGAGAGCCATGGGGAAGACAGGTGGGAGAGACGACTTTGAATGGGTGTACAATGACCAGCCGCACACCTCCAGGAGGAAAGAGATTTTGGGTAAGAATCGTCGAGGCGCTTGTGACACACGCGCGTCCTGTTCCTTCATCCAAACGCTGAAGGCAAAGCTTTTTCCTGACTATACCCCATGCATGAAAGTGTAGCCGGTTAAACCTGTTTACTAGCAGTTGCTTAACGAGTTGACAATGGCTTGGGGGGGGGGGGGGGGGGGGGGGGGGGGGGGGTTT
>JAUESE010000057.1:592148-603394 GCA_032274725.1 Malacoctenus triangulatus | reverse complement strand
GAGAAAAGCCCCTAAATGAAGCTCAAGTGGTTGGAGGAAGAGGCTGTTGGTTGATTGTGTGTTTATGATTTCATTTTCGGCATTTTTTTATTGTTTTATAATCGAAAATTTTAACCGGGTCAAAAATGACCCAAACACCACAAAAGTCATTTTTTTCACCAGAGCACTTTACAATTTAGTAAAAAAAAAAAAAAAAAAAAGATTTTATTTTGTTTAAATGGAAGTCCCTGACAAAGTCAAAAGGTTTCAATGCAAAAAACAAATGTATGAAGTACTTTTATGCATGCTAAAACTCAAAACAGGTCCGTAGGGACCCTAACACCATAGGAAGGTTAAAAAAAAAATTGTGTCCTTCACAACGTTCACAAGGATTTTTTTAAGCAATTCCTCAAACTGTCAAGCACTAAGTGGAGAACATGGACCTGGAGGGTTTGCCAGCTCCCAGTCTTCCAATCTTGCAAATATTTGAACAAAACTTTTTGGAAAAAAATGTACCAAACAAAACTCTCAGAAAATCTCTAAGTAACCACCTATTTCCCACAAAACCAAACAAAACTCAATCATCCAGAAATTTTCTTATTTTATCCATACTTGTAAATGGCACAAGGTAAAGCAAACATTCACAGCCTTTAGGAGACAAATGCAGGATAACTATTTTAAGTCCATGAAATGTATGACATGTAAAAATGCTCTATCTCTGTTGCAAGCACTTGAAGACTTCCAAATTTTTGATGACCTCTAATGTATATCATGCGTGTGTGTGTGTGTGTGTTTTGTTTTTATTAAATTTTTCATTTTTGCCAGTGCCTTGTGAACCGCACTTTAAATGTATCAACTGTTCAGTCAATTGCCAAGATGTATGTACATTTTGATACTTTGAATAATACATTTAAAAAAAAAAAAAAAAACATGTTCGCCGACAAGATACTGTGTGTTGAGCGGACCAACCCGGACTCCTTAGTTATTGTCGCTGGTGACTTTAACAAAAGTAACCTCACCTACAAACTTCCTAAATATAGACAGTTTTTAACTTGTACGACCAGGGAGGACAACATTCTGGATCACTGTTACACCACTGTCAAGGATGCTGATCACGCCATCCCCCGTGCTGCACTGGGCCACTCTGTCCTCATCATGGTCCACCTGATTCCTATGTACAGGCAGAAACTAAAGCTCTGCAAAACTGTAGTGAGGACGTCAAGGAAGTGGACCGGTGAGGCTGGGGGAGGATCTCCAGGCGTGTTTGGACTTGACTGATTGGGATGTGTTCAGGACTGCTACTAGACCTACGACTACTGCTACTAACAGTCTGGATAGGTATACAGAGGCTGTGACGTCATACATCAGCTTCTGTGATGACTGCTGTGTACCATCATGCACCAGGGTGAGTTGCAACAACAACAAACCCTGGTTCATAGCCAAACTCAGAAGGTTAAGGTTGGATAAGGAAGAGGCCTTCAGCAGTGGAGACAAAGTCAGATACAGAGAGGCGAAGTGCAAGTTTAGCAAGGCAGTGAAGGAGGCTAAACGATTGTACTCTGAGAAGCTCCGACACCAGTTCTCAGCCAACAACTCGGCGTCTGTCTGGAAAGTGCTCAGGCAGATCACCAACTGCAAGCCTAAAGCCTCCCCCCCACTCCATCAACGATCGACGCCTAGCCAACGACCTGGATGAGTTCTACTGCCGCTTTAAAAGACAAAGGGACAGTCCTGCAACCATACCCCACAACACCTCCCAACAGCTCCAGTGCATCAACTCCTCACCTGCCCAACAATTGACACTGTGGAGTCTTACCGCTTCCTGGGAACCATCATCTCCCGGAACCTGAAGTGGGAGCTGAGCATCTGCTCCCTCATCAAGAAAGCCCACCAGACAATGTACCTCCTGCGTCAGCTGAAGAAATTCAACTTGCCAAAGACAATGATGGTGCACTTCTACACAGCCATAATTGAGTCCATCCTCACATCCTCCATCTCCATCTGGTACACTGCGGCAACTTCCAAGGACAAGGGCAGGTTGAAGCGTATCATTAAGTCTGCTGAGAAGGTGATCTGCTGCAACCTGCCAACACTCCAGAACCTGTACGCCTCAAGGACTTTGAAGCATGCAGAAAAGATTCTGGCTGATCCCTCCCACCCCAGTCACAAACTCTTTGAGACTCTCCCCTCTGGCAGGAGGACCAAAACCTCACGCCACGAGAACAGTTTTTTCCAGTCTGCCATTAGCCTTACTAACAAAGCCCAGAGCCCACCCTGACACTGTTCCTCTCCACCACACCCTACCTCTGACATGTCACTTTACCTGCACTCTATGCATTACATTAATGCCCAGCTCAGACTGTTTTTTTTTTGTTGTTGCTTGCTTGCACTTGTGATCACTGCACTGTGATCGCCTACACATTGTTGGACTGCTCTTTCATTTTGTCCTCAATTGTATATATATTAATAGTAACTCTATGGCACCAACTACACCAAAACAAATTCCTTGTATGTCCAGAAACATACTGGGCAATAAACCTTTTCTGATTAACTCTTTCATGCGCTGCTTCGTACTTTGATCATCAGGTGAGAGGCAAGGCACGATACACAAAATTGGAAATAAATACTATGCAAGCAAACCCTTTACGATGATGAGAATCAGATCCTGAGGTGTGAAGCCCCCTGGATAAACCCACCTGTGGCCTCATGTGTAAAAGAAATCCCTACTCTGGATGTAGTATTTTCAGCACTCCACGACCACATTATTTTAGACTAAGCCAAGTTCTTATTTCTTTAGTTGGATGCATAATCAACCTGTGCTGTTGAGCCCAGTTCACTTTGTTGAAGAGTTATAAGGAGGGAAAAAACTGTCCTGCAGTTTTTCAGTGAAGAATAACATCAAATAGGGCACGATTTACTCAATGTATTTTATTAATAAATCTAATTCACACTTATTACAATATTTGCAATATTGAAAAAGTGTTCTAAATAATCCGTTTTTGGCACAACTCCTTCCTGCTGTAGCTGTGATGTCAAACACGCCATTTTCCTTACATACAGTAGAGGAAGTGAGTGAAACGAGAGGAATTCTGACCAAAAAAGACATATAACTTTGTTGTGTTGCAGAATGTTCATTTAAATTCCCCAGCTGTTTCTTGATCCTTTCCTTATTTTTAACCAATACATTTACGTACATCAGGTCAAACACAATTTCACCATTCAACTAAATTCCCAGAGAAAGCACCAGTACCAACAACACACGTTGCCTTCATGTTGCCATGGCAAATGCGTCAATACAAAGCCTATCGAGCGTTTCCCAAAGTGACACTGTTCAGGCCTGTTTCTGTTATATATTATATCTGTTAAACTATATTAGTCTCCCCTCCCAAGGACTCTGGGGCAGACTGATCGGTGGGTGGTCGTTTTATTCGGTGACTCATTGTTCTAGCTTCATGAAAGACAATCTGATCACAACAAACAGAGACACATCTCCCGTGCAGGTTACTAGGTGACAACCCTGCAGAGCAGGAGCCAGCTACTGCGGTCCGGAGCTGCACCAGCGCCACCTCCTGCAGAAGCAACCACACTGCAGGTCAGAGCTCACCTCTGGGGAGAGAAAGGACAGCGGGAGGGGGGGGTTGACTCACACACTTTGTGTTCAGCATTTGAATGTGAAAGGATGTTTCTCTCACCCTGGCCACTGGTGCCTCTTGTTGGTGAGGGGGACGTAAACCACCCCCATCAGTGCTTTCTTGAGGAAGGTCCCGTCACTCTGCCGGTCGTACTGCTCCAGCACCTGACTGCCGCCGTCAGGGCCCACGGGGAGGACCAAGCGGCCCCCTGGCTTCAGCTGCTGCAAGAGCTTCAATCACAAGCCAGAGATCAACGGATTCAGCTTTGTCCATCTCAGGGCAGCTGACAGTGCGACCTCAAAAAGAACTACTGTACGACAGTACAAGTTCTGCTTTAGTTCCTGATAAACTGTGCATTGCCTACACACTTGTGATCAACAGTATTTTAATTATCAATTACTGATTCATCTACTCCGAGTATTCTCCACTTTGATAACAAAAAAGGCCTTACAGCTCTAGGAACAGTCGCAGCAGCTGCACCAACATGAATGGCATCATATGGTGCTCCATCTGGGTAGCCCTGCCTGCCATCTCCCACTGTAAACACACGCCACAAAGACACTCCCAAAACCTTTTGTTGCTGTGCAGTTTCAACGTCGATATTTGAAACAGGCACTGCCATGTCATCTACAAATTCACTCACCCACAAGTCGGATGCGTCCAGAGGACAGCAGCTCTGGGTCGTCGGCCCGCACATGTTTTATCGACATTTGAACTAGCTCTTCAATGTGGTCAATGCCAACCACTCTGCCACAAGGTCCTGTCTGAGAATGAGCAATAAGAAGTGAGCTGTTCGTCCAACTTCATGACTCGATCAGGAAAATTTCAGTTGACCTCACGCTTACCATTCTCGCAAAGCAGGCCGTAAGATATCCACTTCCTGACCCCACGTCCAATGCAGAAGCGCCTTCAGTTAGTTTGTCGCTCAGCAGCTCCAAAGCATGCGCATGCTGTCAAGTGAGACCAAGAGAAGCTGCAAGTTGCGTCCCTGCATGAGCAACTGAGTCATCATGATGTTTGTCTGCTGCTGCAGTCAAATAGCCATCGCTCACCATGTGTGGTGCGCTGATGGTGGCCTGGTAGCCTGCGAGGAGAGAAACAAAACCACAGGGTGGGACCACATGCATGAGTGAACCATGGCCTATTTGTAATGCACCACTTTAAATTGGCTGCTGCAGAATGGAAACACCCAAGAGGCGCCATTCTGGGAAAAAACAGTTTAGTAAAAGTAAAACTATTACGTGTGTGTGTTAACCATCACTCTGCATCGATTTGACTGATCGACTGTGATTTGCGTGTTTTCCTGTGTGCTAACACTGTTGTGTTTGGGCAGTGTGTCTTCCTCACACTAGCATGTGAAAACATTTGTTTGCTTCCGCTGCTAAAATTGCAGGTTTAACTGTTAGTTTGAAATCAGATAAAAAAAATTAAAATAGCACTTTGAAAATATGTCTTTTATTTTATATATGCAACTTTAATTTTAATATACATTCTAAAACTATGTACAGTGTTAAAGCTGTGTTATTACAACTGAGGGTTGAACAGAGGTTTGTTTTGCAGCCCTGGACAGATTTTGTTCAGGTGGCTCCACCGGTTGTCAAGGTTGCAGACCCCTGACTCAGACTACACCGATACTGACATCATCAGTGAGGATGAAGTGTGCAGGAACAGAGTACCGATGGACTGAGGGGAGTCTGCATAAGGATAGTCTCTGGAGTAGAGCCCTCTGTCGGTAGACAGCATGGCGTCGAACACCCTGTCAGAGCGGATCACCCCGTGATCTGGAGGACAGAGGGGACAAGGAAGAACAGTGCAGTCACCCACACCTGGGAAATATGCATTAGGAGCTTCATGGTGCCAAAAGTCAGAGCCCAACGTCTGCTGACTCTATCGAGTCAAAAATCACAGATTTGTCCTCCGATGGCACGCTGCCTGATCGACCATCAAGAGTCACAAGGAAAAATGAATTTGACACACTGCAGTGCATCAATGAGCAATGCAGGAACATTAATGTCGCCTTGTGAGCACCCACAGCTTGTCAGGCTCATGCGGCAACACAACAATTGAGTCAGTTATCTAATCATCCACCAAAAGCCTGTGGAGGCCAGAATAACATCATATTTTTGGAAGTAATTCTCCTCAGCTTGGACAACAGGTTTTGTGAGAGCCAGATCTTTGTCGAGGATTACAATCGCCACCGCGACACAAGGTTAAGATGAGGTGCAACATATAGAAATTTAATCTGCTTTTTTCCTCCTCTAATCATATATCCAACAGTAGAAATTGACTGTCGGAGCCTCCTTCCTTTCAAATCCTGTGGGGGATGAGACTGATTGTGATCCTCTGTCAGACACAGCCTCTGGGCTGTTGAGGTATCGTGTGCATGGAGGTGTCAGATGAGAAAGCCCAAAGCCCAAACTAAGTAGAATGGGGCCCACAGTGGGAGCGTTGGGAGGGGGGCGACACTAGTGCAAACATCTGAGATTCAAGAAGGGGCTGTTGGAGTCCCTGACAGCGCGCCTTTTACCCCTCAGCCTGTTGATGAGGTCCGGATGCGTCTTCCCGCTGGACATCCACGCCATGGTCCGGGACAGCAGCACACCCATCGGGACGGCCACCACTGCCAGGCGCAGCGTCGCTCGCATCTCCTTCCAAGTGACCACCTGCGGGGGACATGGTGGTCAGCTGACAGCAGTCACTTCAAACGCGAGAAAGTCTCAGCATGCCGTTTGCTTTTGGCAGGTCCAGCTGAGCGTTCGACGTCATTCACTTATCAGGTGAACCTGGCATTCATCCAGCGAGTTGAACTACCGAGTTTGCAGCTGAATGAAAAGCTGAGTTTGCGTTAGGATCAGATTCTATGGCCAACAATGTCTTCAGGGTGTGAACAATGACCACTCTTTAGATTTAGAAAAAAAAACCGAAGACACTCACGCATGTTTACCTAAGGTTTTAGCCACCGTCACTTCGAGTTCAGACCCACTTCCCTGCCCCCACCTCATCTGAAGAGTCTGGCCAATGAGATACAAGCTTTTCGACAGCAAACAGCATATAGCCAATCATTCGACTACTCCATTCAACGAGCAGAAGGAGCAGCCAGTCACGTATCACCTTTATAGGAAGTAGGTTAAGACGCAAAAGCATAGCTGGAGTTAGCAAGAAAGGCTAAATTTTAATCTTTGCAATTCATCTGGCGGCAAAGAAGATTGTTTCAAACGTCGAGGTTTCCTCTCAGGTAAAGTGTTTGATTTGTGACGGTAACGGTTCGAGTGACAAACAGCCGGAATGCACAACGGTGACAATAACGGTGGTTTGACAGCATTTTAGCAGAAGAAGACTGATTTCTGTTGGTACCCAAGAACTGTCTCACATTGCTTCCATGGATCTGGTGGGAATTCGCGTCTTTTCGCAGCCAGAAGAAGGAGCCTGCTGTCTCCCGGAGGCCCAGCCTGAATGATCGTGCAGACAGATGTGGACATTTCTCCACGTCGCCGCACGATGAGCGACGACTTCGAGAACCAAGAGGTCCGTTCCAGCGGGGAGCTGTGGACCGAGATCTGCTCCGGTCTGCCGCACGCGCAAGCCGAGACCTCCGCGGACAACAACACGGAGTTCAAAGATTCGTTTCACCCGGCTGCAGCGCTTGGAGCGCAGGCTAACGGCACTGGTACCGGCTTTTGCACTGCTCCATGGGAACCTATGGAGGATTCAGAGGTTTACATCGCCAGTCTAGGTATTATTGATCGTCCCTCATCACAGCTCTCTGTCCAGATGTGGAGGACTGGAGGAAGGACGCACCATCAAGTTATTTACTGCAACATCCTGTACGGATGTAAACCAAAACGATAGGAAAGGAAGCAGAAAGTTAAAAGATTTTCTACTAAAAAAATGAACATTTACTTAATTGTGATGCCAACTTTTTATTTATTGGAAACAATAATCCATCTTGTTTTTGTTCACTAAGTAAGAACAACAAGCAAAAAAAAGCATAAGCACTTTTTTTTCCAAAGGAGGGAAAACATTAGAAGATGGAATGTCAGTTTCCATTCAGCATCTACAGTAGTGCTCCTCCTCAGTTATATCATGTTCAGGAAGTGGACTTTTAATGTTTGTTTATTTTTGTGGTATCTTCGGCAGAAAATCGCCTGAGGAAGTTAAAGGGCTTGTCCACCGACGTGACCTCCAGGGACATGCTGCGCTCCTTGTCTCAAGCTAAAAAGGAGTGTTGGAACAGATTCCTGCACGATGGCCCGACCTCTGAGCTCTTCCAAGGCAGTGACTTGGATCTGAGGTGGGACACGATCTCAGCTTAATAACAGTACATGGTTTTTGCAGTTTAATCTTATCCATAACTATCCATTCAGAATTTGGAATACACTTTTATTTGTATATTACAAACGACAACATCCATTTCAATGCATTTACATTCAGATAAAATTGCAGTGGAAGAATCTAAAGATTTGACAGGCATGCTCTCATGCAGCACTGGTCAACCTCAGATAAGTTGGATGAGCTGGTTTTGTTGGATAAAATGCACCGGAGGGATTTAATGTGGCCCGAAAGATGATTCAAGGACAGAGTGAAAAATTTCCAATGTTCTTTTCCATTGGTGCTCTTCCAATTGGTGATCTTCAGTTGGGGCTCATAGTCAATCCAAATCCCACCAGCAGATGGCAGCATTACCTTTAAACACAAGATCACTTAATGCTAGCTGGCTAACTGCCAGCTATAGGTGTCCATAACCTTGTCAGTAACTGAATTTGGCTGTTTGTAGCCCCGTTAGCTGAAATGACTTTGACACCCCTGGCTCACCATGTAAACAGTTGTAAATGTTGGTGGGATACGTTCGAATGCAGCAATTCTCTCCAGAGTCGCTGCTGAAGCCTGCAGCATGTTTTCTCAAACGGGCAGAATCACAGGGTTGGACCTCAATTCTCCAGTTCAGGGCTGCCATCTAGTGGACAGTTTTAGGTACACGTGTCGTCTCATGTTTGCTCCACGACTGAGAGTGTGACCTATTGGGGACAAGTTACAAATAGCAGTTTCACGTGAAGGGGGGGGAGTAGCCCCCCTCGCAGGTCCAAAACATACAATTTATCATCCAAAACAAGCAGAATGACCTGAGATTTGAATCTGAGAGCATGACTCAGGCCTCCCCAACCCCTCCTCACATTTAGTGTGTGTGTGTGTGTGTGTGTGTGTGTGTGTGTGTGTGTGTTTTTGTGTGTGTGTGTGTGCGCGCGCGCATGTATGCTTTGCTTGTCAGTGCTTTGGAGCACTTCAAGAGGTGGCTGATCCCTGAGAAGGTGGCCATCAGTGCTGAGGAGCTGGAGTATCTCCTGAGGCCCTCTCAGAGTACAGAACCAGCAGCCTTTGACCTGACGCAGAACGCAGACGAGGCCCCACAGCAGCCTGAGGAGGGGGACACTTCCAGCCCTGAAAAATGAGGACTCAAATAGGAATACGAAGGGTGGGAAAGAACTATTCAGCCGTATTCAGCACGGGTTGCTTGTTTTCCCCGCGCTCATTTGCTGCCACGTAATGTCATAGCAGTGTTTGGCTGAGGCTTTTTTGTTCAGTGGTCAGAAAAGCAATTACAGTATGTCCTCATCCTCTTTATCCCCAGCAACTTGAGTTTTAATTACTTTTTCAGTCAGATGCGTTTTGTCTTGGTCATTCATCCCATTTATCCACATCGAGTCTTAAACTCTAACTAGTAGTAAGAAAATAGACCAATTTGTGAGGTAGAATTAGTATCGGATGTGCCTCCTGTTCCATTAGAGTGGCTCTCTCATCACATGCAGACACAGACACTGATGAAGGAGCACACAGGTCAGTTGCAGATGAGATTCATGATGGACAGAATCCAGTGTGATGCTGGAACCGAATTCTTCCTGGAACTATTGTAACATTATTTTTGTTTTCCCGTGTTCATTTTCCATGTAAATTTTACCGTTTGAATAAAAACAGATTTGATTCCATTCATTTGTTCTTGTTTTTTTCCGACAACAATGACACTTATGGATGTAAAATGGCATCAGATATGGCTGTTTCTTTCTTTGCAACTGTCAGACATGTTGCAACATCATCACACACACATAGACACACAGACATACACAAACATACAGACACACACAAATACAATCTAAAATACAAACACACAAATATACAATGCTTGTTTGTATATCTTTTGTTTCTGACAACTTTTGGATGATTAAACATGAACTGGGTCAAAATAATCCAGGAAAAGCATTGCTGCCATTGTCGCCCAAGACAACAGGAGGGTTAAGTAGAACTTGCAGTGAAACGCCACGGTCCCTGAATCCCAGCTCTCAGCATTTAAACAGCCACTCGACAAGACAAACGGCGACAGGACTGCACATGCGACTGGTTGAATACAGATTGGGAATGAGGTGGCAGGTTTAGGTCTTAAACTCCTCTGGGTCCAATTGATCACTGAAATGTAGTGATGACATAAAGACTTTGTGATGTCCCCGTGTGGAAACAAAACCGAGTTTTTGTCCAGTAAAAGTCAATGAATGATATTCTGTGTTTCAATTGACTGATGACGTAAAATGTTCGAAGAAAGATAAAATTGTTCTTGGCCACACAAGCTGGTGATGTTCATGAGACAGAAAAAACACTCATTCATATATATTGAATGTGTTTTTGCAATTTGCATAATTGTTTCATAATTGAGGGAAATGCAGAAAGAATAGGTGTTTTTCATACACTGAACAATCCATGCATATATCGATTCAGTTAAATGCAAAGTGATGCATCATCTGATGGCAAACGAATGGAGTTTTTCATTTTAAAGTATTACATGTAGAACTTTGATGTTCGGTTTGTTTCTGTTGCAAATTATTTTTTCAAATGGGTGTAATGCTGCTCATTCTGGGTGTTCCTTCTTGGCATCACAGAGACCTACCTCTTGACGGATGTCATCATGTCATCGACCAAAGCTTGGATGGTTGCAAGTTAAAAATGGGATTGGCATCCATACTTGATTAAAATGTAATTTCGATTTGTGGAAGGAGCGAGTAAAGGTGTGAACCTGTGAAACCCCCCAAGGAGATGAGTTTTGTCCATCAGTCCAAGTCATTCTGTGGGACAATAGACGTTTAACAGTAAAATTCCCATTAATAAATATAAATTACACACGACAGAAGTGGGAAAGACTTTCATGCAGAACATTTCCAACCACAAATGTCAGACAGAGGCGCTACACTTTCCTCTGATGTTGCTGTGAGTGCAAAAAAAGAAGCCTTTATTCTGCTATCTTGTCAGCTTCTGTCAGCTTCACAGTGAGCCACCCCCTGCTGATCTCTGCGCACAGCGCCAGCTCTGGTGACTCAAATCCCCTCCAAAGAGGTGTGGCCTGTAAGTCTTCCTGGCC
Source organism: Malacoctenus triangulatus (assembly GCA_032274725.1). Taxonomy (NCBI): domain Eukaryota; kingdom Metazoa; phylum Chordata; class Actinopteri; order Blenniiformes; family Labrisomidae; genus Malacoctenus; species Malacoctenus triangulatus. The sequence continues at coordinate 592,384 of JAUESE010000057.1, read as the reverse complement.
ACAGTCAACAAGTCGCAAGGTTGATATGTTTCACACTCCAAACATCGATCCTTTTCTCTCATGATACTCATGGAGCAGAAGTGTCACTGCTGAGTAGAGTCAGAAGGTAAAGGATAATTTAGCATACTACTAACATAGGATAGCCCACATAGCAGACAAGTCTGGGCCAGATCTGGCATCAGGCCGGCACTGCTGGCCGACTGCTGGCATGGCAAGTCGTATATCAACCGGATGTG
>JAUESE010000057.1:138241-148673 GCA_032274725.1 Malacoctenus triangulatus | reverse complement strand
TGCGTGCATGTATGCGTGTACACATAGACATGATAATGATGGAGCTATTTGAATTAAACTTGAGTTGAAACTTTCCCTCAGAAATGTCTCCGGACATTACGCTTCTCCATCAAAACCATAAATTTGGTGGCTCTGCCAGCAGCAGGTTCCCCTTCATTAGAACTGCCAGGGTGCATTGCTGATGAGAGCATCTGAGTGTTGGAGGGCTCTTGGAGGGTCCCTGGGAGGATAAATCACTCCAGCAGCACTTAGGCTTCCCTGAGAGCTTCCTGCATACCTGTAACTCCACAAGCACAGCAGGTTTGGGGCTCAAACTTTCCAAGGGCAATAGAGTGAACGAGATGTATAGTGGTGGATCCAGTATATTCATGCGCCATTGATGAACACATAGGAGTGCAAAGAGCTCAATAATGTTGGAGTACCACTATCCTCAGAGCTATTTGTAGTTAACGTCCAGTTGGAAGGGCCCCTGAATCATCAGCCAAATATTTTTGCTTTACGAGAACAGATAAGCTACTTGCATGTCTTTGGAGCTGCTATGATAAAGATCTGTGCTGCCAGCATGGGCAATACGCAAGCAATAGAGAAATGCAGGCCAGCAGTTCATTAAACATGTACTCACTCAGACATACAGTGCGTGGACAGTAATGAAGGAAGATTTCATCACCATCAAGAGTTTATATAAAGGCCCCTCCACTGCATGCGCCACAGTCCACTAATCTGGATGAAGGGGATTTGTGAAGAGTAAGATGGACAAGGGAAATTAAGGCTGGCACATTTTAGCGGATCATATTGCAATGATTTGTTAATAAAATGCAAAGCGACAGGCTTGATGTGAGACAGCGACCTAAAATATGGCCGTGATTCCGACTTAATCCACCATTATCCCGCCTTTGAAGTGACCTCGCTGCGCGCCTTCCCACTGTGACCCAGAAGCACGCGCGCAGCTTCTTCATTAGCTCGGATGAAATAAAAACCCCAGCTCACAACTCCTCACGTCCCGTCCTGCCCTCACGGTCCAGCGGACATACTAATGGACACACAAACATACATCGCGGGACACCCACGTCCTAATGCCCCCACACACTCACGCTACAGATTATGGCAGACTAGCTGAGACATGGAAAACATTGTGGTTTTTAATCAATTACAGCTTTCACCTTTGGGGCAGCACATTCATTACAGATGATAGGAGCAGCTAAGGGACAATATTCGTAATGCGCGCTGAGATAGAAATGAAAAAAAGAATTGCATAGTTAGAGGGTAGACAAAGACTCCAATTTCACACAGCTGAACATCCCTTGCCTGGATTTACATATGTGGACACAAAAGGCCGACACCGCATGCGTTTCCACTGATATAATTTATGTGTGCCTGGTGATTTATCATCCTTAGATCACCATGTAAAATCAAGTCCAGATGTCCTAAAGAGGGTCCATACATGCTGCTAATAAATGATAGCTGTTATAAAAGTTTATCATGGTGCTGGAATTGAATGAATCAATCAAACAGGCGCCGGTTTGCCTTCACGCAACAAAGTACCCAATCAAAGGTAATTATTCTGTGGGAGCATCGAGATAAGGTGGATGGAAGTCCTGCTTTACATGTAGTGTCACACTTCAACATTGGTCCGAACACCTGATGGAGAGAGTGACATGTTTCAGGAGCAAAATGTCATCACACATATGGACAGACATCAGATACCTTACCGATATTTATTAAATAGCAGTATTCTGTGTTTTTGTGTAGACTTTTATATGTACCCCCTGAAATGTCAAGGAGAAAGGAGGGGACCCCAACTGGGGAGATTTCAGCAGTGTCTGAAACAATTCTTGTTGTGACAGGTAAGCTCATATACATTGTGTTGCTGTAGTTTTTTTTTCTGTTTGAAATGAAAATGTCATGATAAAGCGGGAGTGAATGTTGAGATTTTGCTGCACTGTTATATTTTTAGTGTGTGAAATGTATGTTGGCTAGGGCTGCTTAATTCTGGAATAAATGAGAATCACGTTTGGGGTTTTTTTTGCTTAAAATTGAGATCACGATTCTCTTGTGACATTTTCCAACACAAATTTTGATTGCACTTATTGCAGCACATCAACTTTGCAACAGCTGACATTGAATATAAAACCATAAATGCCACACACACAACCTTTGAAAACATTTAACAACAACAACACTTTTGAGCAGTCCTGGACTGGGACAAAAATTCGGCCCTGGACTTTTTGGTCCAGACTGGTCCACCACAATCTGTGTGCAGGTACTCTGCCAACTTGGTCCGTTGATGTACTGTACATATAATCACACAAGCCCATAATAACACTACTATACTGAAAAATATCCCTTTATGATCTGGAGCATTGAATAAAATAAATGATGACTACACAGTGTGTTGCTCACTTGCTCTTAAGAAGGATACTGGAGAAAGGATTTTAGATTCAAGAGTGTTTATTTGTACAAATACTGATTCAAATACAAATAGAGCTCCCTGTGAAAGACAGAAACAAAAGATGTTATTAATATCTATTCAAGTTATCAAGTGTTGACTAAAATAAATGTATAATAGATAGCCAAGAAAAGAGTGGATTGCTGTGGGTTGGGATGGGGGAAATAATCAATGGGTGGGCTTGGGGTCTCTGGTGAGAGAGAGGATGTACTGGGCACAAACCCGGAGGTGGAAAGTAGAGAAATAGTATGGAATAAGTTTGAAAACACCTAATATGTATGCAGATGTTTCATTGTAACAGTAGTTAATCAGTGTTTCATTAGTTTTATTTGTATCATGTGAAATGGGTCATTGTCTCCTTGTCTCTTATTTGATGTCATTTCATCTGAAAATGTCCATAAATAAGCGTTCCAAAACAAAAGCAAAGAAAATAAACCATTGAAACTGACTGAAACAAATAGGTAAAGCATATTTGAACAAATTGGACAGTGGGCTTGAAGAAAGTGTATTGATACTTAAAACACTTTAACTCTGGTGAACTGATTTGTAGTTATAAAACTTGTGAGAAAGCATATCTGCTTGATCAAACCACACCAGCACAAAATAGTGGTTAATAAACAGGATAGTAAATCATTTTCCAACACTTAGAACCAGATTTACACCGCATGCTATCTATGATGTCAAGTAAAGTTCATAGACAACGTTTCTGAACATTTAGTGAACGAGTGTTTATCCACAACATGTTAGCTAGCTAGCACACTGACCTGCTATCACCACCACCAGTCTCCTCCTCCCCCTCCTGTGCCACCATGGCAGCGGGAGCCTCACTCTCACTGTCTGACGACACCTCCTGAGAGGGACCTGCTACGCCCAGCGCAGCCAAAGCCCTGGAACCGGAGGCTCGGCCACTGCTGCCGGCCCCCATGGCCACAAATATATTTATTATATTCCTGCTCTTCACAGTATCAGTTGCAAGAGCGTTTTTTTCTTTTCTCTAAGTTTTTCTGCACCACCTTTTTGTTTTTTCTCCATTTTTTCTTTCTCTTCTCATTCACAGATTGCTCGTAATGTGTCGTTCGCTCATCATTCAAGGTGATTGGACGGGGGTGGGGTGGGGGTGGGGACTTGGAAAATGCGTGGGTGGGACTAATGGACCTATTGCATGACCATTGGGCCTCTGATGCATCTTTATGTACAAAAAAAACCTCAACCACTGGCGGCCCATTACTGACCGGCCCACCGTGAAAACTCCCGGTAGTCCCTATGGCCAGTCCGCCTCTGCTTTTGAGCCGTATTTTTACTGTGTGTAACGTGATGAAAGAGGTCGGTATTTTTCTGAAAATGCAAACCACAATTGTTAACAAAATGTAACATTTGACACGACAGCATGAAAGTGGTTCCATAGTTCGGCTGGACCAGAGGTCTGATGCTGTACTGGCTGCGATTTCATCTCCACTGTTGCTCCACTCTGAGTGTACAGAGCAGGTAGAACAGCGTTAGAATGGTTGCAGGACGGTCCTGTGTAGTGCTTGTTGGGGCGGTTATCATTTTCTAAAATCCCTCGTTTTGCACAGCTGCATAGTGTTGATTGGAGCCAGATGTTTTGCCTCGTTTGTGGAGCGCGTCAGGTGACAGAGAGGTTGTCATTGTCATCACAGTTGGCAGGGTTTTCCCTGTACTCATTTTCTTCTTTTCCCCCTTTTTCTTCTCTTCCTTTATAATGCAACTTTTCTTCTTCAGTCAGTGTCTCTCAGATGCTCTCGTTTTTTTTTTGTTTCCATACGAGTTGGCTTCCGTACCACGTGGTAGAAGGCTAGATTTTTTTTTAACGATGAATTGTGCAGCCCTCGAGGACAGGATGTAATGTTTGTCATTGTGTGTACATGAATCAATTTTCGCATGTAGAAGCAATGACTGTAAAACAACCAGAGTTCTGAGGTGATTTTATCAAAGTGTTATGGAACTTAAGCAAGCAACCATGTATAGATAAGTTTATAGACATGAATAATTTATCCCAACTGGATCACAGATTTTGCAGGTGATTAAACACTTTTTTTTATTGTATAAATAGATGTCAAGTGAACATCTGCCTGCTTTTATTATCTGTAACTGGTGGTCAAAGACATAACAGAAAACCTGGAATAATACTTCAGAAAGTAAAAAACAAGGATTTTTTTTTTTTTTTTTTAAAGTTTTGAAAATTAAATATTTTGCAGGTGCTGTGATGATGTGTGACAAGTTGGGTTTGTTTCTGATTTTGACTCTTTTGGAATCTTTCAATAAATAGTGTCTAAGAAAACTCAGCAGGTTGCAAAGAACCAGCAGAAGCCCAGTCTGGTTGACACCCTGAAGAAAGCGCTGAAGGATTCATTGATAAGAAAGTCGTGGATGAAGAGAAGTCTGACATCGAGGAAGTCTGGATAAAGAAATAGGGAAAGCAAGAGCTCAATTTCGCAGCAATAAACATGAAATTGCCTGACGATCACACTATCCTTAGGCCATGCAACTGCACGCACACTTTTTGCAAAATGTTGAATAACACAAATACAGCATGTGTTCAATACTGCACTTTTTCAGTTAAAAATTGTTGTATAATTGCTGCAACTCTAAACGCAAAAAATATAGATTTAGCCAATGACATTGTTGATGGAATGAAGGAACACAGTGTAACTGAAGAAAACGCATTTAAGTGGCCCAAAAGTCTTCATCTTCAATTCATAGAAAATAGGTTTGTAGTGGGACCTTTTGGGATCCTGTGGGTTCCTGTGGGACCTTGTGGGACCCTGTGGGACTGTGACCTTCCGTCACATTTATTAAGCAGATAACCTCAAATAAAAATACTAATTCAGTAAATACAAGCATAGTATTTCCAGGAGCCATCCTACTGCATTTATGGATGTTCGTGCAACAAAAACTGTTAAAAAAGATCTTTAGGAAATGGACCCGTCTGTGTTTCTGGCACCTGGTCCGTCGGAGGTCTAAACCAGGACAAGTGAATAGGTGTCATGCCTTTAGCAGCCCAACACACACAGACAAGCAGCAGAGTGCAGTAGTAGAGTTTTTTCCCCCCAGGCAATGGCCCATCAGGCCAGACAAGGCGGCCGGGTGTTAAAGTGTGAGCTGGGTACACGAAGTAACAACATGGCCATCTGCCCTGGGAATGCTCACATCCATCTTACTAAGGACAGCCAGTCTGGGAACGGATAGGGGGGGGGAGCGCAAGGGAAAAAAAAGAAAAACAGCCAGCAGGAACTGAACAGAAACGGGCAAACCGCCCTGTGCACATATGGTGGTTGTGCATTTGAACTGCAGAGCTGCAATGTAGACATGTGGGGGAAAAAATGAGGAAGATGTTTGACATCTTTGACATTAACGGCAGCTGAGTAGAAATCATCAGTATTATTTTTCAGCTTCCATCCAAAGCTGTGATAAAAATCAACCCCAGTTCAAGAGCAACACAAATTGTGGTGTGTCTCTAAATCAGTGTGTGTCTGTCTTTATCAGCCTCCTAAAGTTCAACATTATGAAGCTGTTGGTACGGGCCACAGTATGATGAAATAATAATCTAATCCTCAGACATTCATGAATGTATTTGCAAAACAAGATGCCATTACTTTTGATTTTATCAGCTTTGACATCAGCTGGGAGGCGTGCAGTCAGTCTCTGCTGCCGTCAGCAGTCTGCTTCCTGCGAGATCACCTTGCATTCCCCGTGTTGTTTTTATTTTTAGCATATAATCAGAATATATGGTCACACTGATGTAGCACTCTTTACTCCTCTCTCTCTCTCTCTCTCTCTCTCTCTCTCTCTCTTGCTCTCTCTCTTCCCCCGTCTCTGACACCATATTATCTTATCACAGTGAGAGCTTTTAGCTGTGCTTCCAGCCATTAGCTTCAGACAGTGGGCAGCTACCAGTCTGGAACAGAGAGGGAGGGAAAGTGGCCTCCTGGTGGCTCCGGATGATGTCAGCTGTGAAAAAGGTCCTTTTACACCGCCACCTGTCCACCTTGTCTGATTGAATACAGGTCTCAGAGGCTCGTCTGTGGTTGGGCGGCCACAGAGTCTCTACGCAGGGCTTTTGAGCAAGGCACCAAGTGTGCTTGGCTGCACAGACATGACCCCCACCCCCTTACCTCAGGAAATCTTCCGTAATTTCTTTATGTTCATCATGAAATAGTTTCTGGGGTAACTTAATAGTGTTGGGATTAAAAATGGAAAATGTTTTATGGATACGCTGCACATGCATCAGCTGCTGCTCTAAGTACTGTGGCGCAAACTGCACTTCACACTAATCTATCATTTATAATCACTGCAATCATATCACAGCATGAGAAAGAAACAATGTACGGTCATCATTTCCAAACAGCTTTATTGACCCCTGACAGAAACAGAGCTGAAACGCTCCTCCGTTGGACCACTTGATGTGCGGTCACGTCATGCCAGACAACAGTCCGGATGCGGCCACCAAGCTCTTTCAAGTGCCCACCGTGTATGACAACCCTCGAGTTGTTGAAAGTTGGTCGGACCCCTACCTTCCCACTATTGGACAAACTGAGGCAAGTCCCACGTCGATACCGATCAATTATTCACCGATTTGTGCTGACTCGTGAAAAGCAGCCCCGCTGTGTTTTTCCCGAGTGCTAGACCCACATGCATTTTGTAGAAGGGGGACGGTGGGCGCCCAGCTATTACCCCCGCGCCTGAGCCCACAGTTGTGGTGAACTAAATCCAGTCCTATCACGGCGAGACATAGAACTGCGATTAAGTGGGTCAGTGGTTCTCATTGTCTGCATTAAAGCCAGTTGTTTTAATGGAAGAATACATCATGTGCAACAGTTCCACTTCCCAAGGAACACCCAGAGACGCTGTTTTATTTAAATTGGAAATTTCTGCTCACATAAAAGCAAGGCCGACCTTTAAACTTTCCTGCATCCTAAGTATCTCCAGTGCAGTGAACATGTAACAAGGGAGGGATATTTTTTTTGTGTGTGGATGTGTGAATTCACAGGACAGAGATGTGGCAGGAACAACGGCGCTGAAGTTACACGCAAGTTGCTGCACAGTGACTTTGGCAGCACATGAGGGAGATGTAGTTTATTATTCCTTGTTTAGTTGGCCTCCCCAGACCTGTGCCTTCAAGTGCCTCAAATGAAGACCACAGCAAAGGACTCTGACACTGTGTTTTAAATGAGGTTTGCTTTAGTACCTATCATCACATCTTTCCCTCCCTAATGTTCCATAGAAATATTAAAGCTTTGCCCGAGGTCAACGGCAACAGCTTCCATTCCCCCTCATCACGGCGCCCCTGTGTTCTTCCCCGCCGCTGCGACGAAGAGCAATGAATCTTTTCTATTTTTTTTTTTTATCCACTCCGATATCATTAAGTTATTAGTTGATTCCAGTGGATTTAATCAGCATAGTAATTCCTCTCCATGGAAAGATAAGTCTCTCTCAAGAGCAGTTATGCCGTCCACTACGCTTGCTGATTAGACACAAGCCCCTAAAATAATTCATCAGAAAACTGCAAAAAATAATTTATCAAAAGTGCTTCTCACAAAACCCGCGCAGGACCTTTGCTTCTTAATAATTAAACTCTGCAATTAGGCATCTTACCATGTGCACAGTGTGAGACTGCATGTAATATTCATAACCACACATAATTATGCAATATATTCACTGAAATAAGAGGCCATATATTCACGGTGGGGCTGTCAAGAGGCAAGACATTTTTATTTGGTTTATAACACTGTTTCATCTTATACATGAGCAGCTGGCTGATGGAGACAGAGGAGAAGGAGGGTGTCTGGTCCTTAGTACTCTGACAATATTCTGTGACTCAGAGGGAAAGGACAAAGGGAGGTGGGGGGGTGGGGGGTGACAAAAAAGAAAGTGAAAGGACACTGTGTGGTGGTGCTCCTGCCACGGGGACCACTGATATCAAAGTCCATTCTGCTGGATGCAACAGGGACGTATCTTGATAGTGTCTCACACACAGACCACAATCAACACGAGATGCAGAGAGAAAAGAAGATGTGTTAAATTGAAATGGAGACGAAACAGGGTGCTGTCTCAGTGTGTACCGCATGATAAATTATACATAATGCTCATCCCAGCATCGTAAAGAACAATGGGTGGGGGAAAAAAATAGTCCCAAAGCCCTTGATGGTGCCTGAAACAAATAAGCAACAGCAGCAGTCTGCAGTGGACACACTGAGGACAAGGTTGGCTTTCATCTTGAGGAGCAGTTCAAAGCTATGGGCTACCCACATAACAAACTGGCAATCAAAGCTAATGTGTAACTGGGCAGTGGTGCACTTCACAAAGCCTGTCGTCTCGAGTGCAGCTGAGATCACACGCCGACGCCTTTTTCACATCACAATGGTTGATTTTCAACATGCGGCCTTTGGAACTTATTATTTTTCATCATGTAAATGTGAAAGGGGGGGAAAAAGAAAGAAAGGAGGCTCATTGCTACTGGGAGCTGCAGCCCCTCCAAGGCCTCTCATGACATGTATCTATATGAAGAATGAGAAGAAAAGCATACATTTGCCTTCAACTTCTCTGTAGTTAACAAAGGCTATTACTCTCTCGCAGCAATGGATGCAGTTTGCTCTGTGGCGCTCAGGGAATAAAGCAATGAGCGATATGCTGCACGCTCTGGAACATGAAATCCAATGTGGTGGACTAACATCCACAGAACATGTGATTACTGAACATATGTGACTATCATTGGACTCTGTGTGCAGGGATTTCACAAGCCCTCAATTTCCACATCAAGAATTCGTAATACTTGGGAGTTGCTGCATTATTATGATGAGGGATTTTCTCCCTGTGAGGCTGGTTAACACCGCTGCGCTCCATGACAATGTCTCCCACACGGCATTCATTTGAATCTATGTGAGATTATTACATCAGTGTAATATTCAATTGTGCCATCTGTGAGGCACATACAATCCAAATAGATTTATTGTTAATGTTGTTTTTTCAGTTGCGAAAAAAAAGATGCCATGAGAAGAAAATTGTCTGAATGTAGACAATCAAGGCTGTTTACATCAAAGCTGTGTGTTTTGACTCTGTCATCCAGTGCTGCAGAAAAAGAGTGACCTTTTAGAATATGACACAATTTTACTGTCGGTATAATACAGATGTGATTAACATAAATAAGAGTTAAAGTCAAATAGGCGTAAAGGTCGTCACTCAGGACTAGTCTCGGAACCACAAGGTGATTTACAACAACTTAATTTGACTGTGAGGAGTAATTTGTCCGTGACAGAGCTTGCCATGCAACGCTCTGCATGTCGCACACACGCACAGGCAACAATATGCCATGACTGCACACATCTCATATCTACCCAATCAGTCAAGATGCTTTACAACTTCTGTCAGAGGCCCTAACAGTTTTCATAAATTACAAGGCCATTGTATATGGTGCCAATAACTTTTGAAGGAGAATCTCACCAAACTGAGCCCATGAGTGTCTCTTGCTTTCTTACATGTTAGCCAAGGTGTAATACCTCAGGGGAAGGTGAAAGAAAGATGCGGTTGAAAGACCTTGATGAAAGATTTGCTTCAAGGAAAAAAAAGACCTCTGTTTTTCAATGTCCTCAAAAACTCCTTTTAGGAATTAAAACTCTCCCCCACATATTGACATTTGGATTCAACGCAGGCGGGCTTGATTTGGCTGCCGATAGCTTGCATTTGCTTTTACACCACCGTCCACCTTCACTGCAGCTCAGGGTCTCAAGTTACGCTTTGCATCTGTGTCATCGGCCAATCCACTGTGACAGAATGGAGAGTATGGGCGGAACACAACCATTCTTAAAAAGCAACAACAGTGCAGTGTGATAGTTACAGAAAAAAATGAGTATGTGAGTCTTAGTCGGCAAGCAATAATGTGCTCTGATTTATTTGAAATGCCCCCTGCAGTGCCCATTGATATTCTGCTGGGAGATCACAGCCACGGCTGGAGCGAACACGCTGCATCTC
>JAUESE010000057.1:74617-86288 GCA_032274725.1 Malacoctenus triangulatus | reverse complement strand
CACACACACACACACACACACACACACACACACACACACACACACACACACACACACACACACACACACAAAGACTCCCTGACTCAAAGATTGATTTGTTAGATGGAAGAATTGAATATGTTTCTTTTTGTGCTTCTGGTAAAACTTTGATGATCAAAATCTGATCTTTAAAGTTTGGGAGTTGTGCCACTGCTTGCATTAGCTATTTGTGTCTGACTTGTCACTTGTATCTGCTATTTATTTTCCCCAAAACAAAAAGCTTTAAGCATCACACAGTCAGGTGACATGACATGCAATCGAAGCATGTCAGACAGGAAACAGCAGTTTGATGTGCCATTTACAAGGATCATACTCAGATTAATTGTGTGCACAAGCTTTGCCATGTAAGTGCCGCCACTGTGTAACGTAACAGTAAAACCGAATAGAATAAATGCTAAAACACGGAGATGAGAAACATCAACTTACCCACAAACAATAAGTAGTCATACATTCCTTCCACCGTGATCATTTCCATGAAGTAGTTCTGATTGTGTCTCTTTTCCGTCAGCTCCGATCGGTTGGCATTGTTTTTGAAGAGATCGTTGAAAAGCTAGAGGGAGGACCAATAAGAGGAGAACATTTTCAGATAACAACCTTCCACCGTTTGGCTCAGAGAGCGTCCGCAGCCATCACTGACTCAAAGGGGGATTTTAACTGCAACAACACATTCATTAGAAAAAAAAAAAACTGAAGCTTTTGCATTTTTAAAACCATATTTGAGACAGTTGCATATTTGTCTCTACAGTGGTCAAATATTGTTCAATAACTCAGAAATAGGTGAAATAGTTCTGCTTGCAAAAAGTTTAATGAATCTCTTGAAAAGTGTCGCTGGTGAGTTCCAAAGCGACGTGTTGGAAATCCTTCTTCATCTCAACACACATGAATACAACCTTTTGAGCAGGTCATAAATAAAGTTGAGTTCACCTGTTTATTGCCAAATCAAATCCTCAGTTAGACAAAGTAAATATTTCAATCTTTCACTCAAATCTTTTGTCACTGATCCCTGAGAGAGTCGCCTTTGTTCAGTTGGATCACAGACCTTCTTATCATTTTCCGAGGTGGGGCTCAGGATGGTGAGCTCTGGGCGACTGGGTTTGGGTTTTGGTGATTCACAGGAGTTGAAGAAGGACTGAATGAAAGGCTCCAGGTGCTGTCCTTTCTGTCAGGAAACACAGGGAACACATGTTGCATCAGTTAAATAGGAAATCCTTGTGTAAATGGCCTCTAAGGCTACACAATGTTCATGCCCACCAACACACTGCAATACTGCCTTTTTCTTACCTCTTTAATCAGTTTGCTGGGAACCGACTTGATGATTTTCCCTATAAAACATAAAATTCACAGCTAAGTTATGAACCATTTCACCCCGAGACACAAAGTCAGTCTGATCAATCTTTTTTAATGTGTTCTCGACAAGTTTGGAACATTGTTCCTCTGACTTTATCCCAGTCCCCTGTAACTCTCTGAGATGACTGCAAGCCCCTCACTGTACCCAGGTTCACGTCGGGCAGCATCTTATCCAGGAACTGAGACTCCATGCTGTGAGGTGACAGGAAGTCTGCCAGGAGCTGGCTGTTGCTGAGCTCTGGGTGCTGCAAAAGTCTCTGGAATCCAAACGCAAAAAACATGTCGTAAGAAACAGTCATTCCTGCCTGTAAGTTCAGTGTTCCCGAAAAAGCACTGATTATGTAAAACGTTTTTCCATCACAGATAAACTTCAAGACAACATTTTCCGTCATCCATGATGTTGTGATGAAATCCACACAATGTAAACACGTTTGGTGTTACACTGCAGTTGTGTCTTTCCAGCTGTGCAGAGACATTCACCTGCAGGTACTCCTGGAACTCCTCCCGCTTGGATGTAAGGAACTCATAGTTCTTGGGACCAATGATTCGCTTCGAGGGGAGCTGTGCATCTGGAAACGAACCTGTGACGAAAACCAATTCAGTGAAAAATAAATACAAAAGCAGGCTTCACAGAGAAAACAGTCAAGAAGGGACTTTTCCTTGAAACTTCCCAATAAAAGATTGGCTCAGTGTGATGGTGACGCCGCGACTTCAACTGAATCCACCAGGCCTGTTTGTCATTAATTTTTCCATTGGTGACATCTATGGATGAATCTACAAGGGGGGAGTGCACCGACTCGCCCATGCAAACAACAATTTGGTGAAAACGTACCGTGGAACTCGGTGAGCTTGGACTCGAGGACGTAAAACTCCAGATATCGTCTGTACACAGACCAGTGTTCAGTCTCGTGTCCCACTGCAGGAAGACACACAGTCACACCAAAGACACATATTCCTGCCTTCGTTTTCATTTGATGGTGAACCAGTTCAGAGCTCCCAGTGATCAGCGGCCTCAGCAATAGAAATTAACTGTGGCGGAAATGTAATAAACCTAAATAATTCTGTTAAAGTTGTTGTAGCTTTTTTGTGGTCAACAATGGATCAATGTTTAATTCCACAAACTGAACGTTCGACTTTTTTTATCTTGTAGTTTTATTCTTTTAACTACTGGATGGCCTTGTTTAAAGAAAAGACAATGTAATTATTTAGAACCATTGTATTTATACATTACAAAACTAAAGATGGCAGTTTTTGACACAAGAAGTGGCAATTCACGAAAAGACACAGAATCAATAAATGGATACAAAGTTTGCGACTTCAGCTTTGGTTGAAGGATGAACATAGCATAGCTTGGTTTGTGCTGCAGACTGATCATCAGAATAAACCATTTCATTTGAAAAAATGATTCAACTTGAACAGTTTTCAGTTCTCATGTCAAACCTGGTTTGACACATTTCTGAGTATTTATCTTAATTACGATATATATTTGGGATTTGAGACGATTCAGTAAATAATGATGGCATCAGAAAACTGTTTTGGTCAAATACTCCACATGTAACCTGGCATCCTCAAAGAAGGAATACAGACAATTCAAAGCTCATCAAACATCAGACATCAAAGCAACTGTGACCTCAGTAAGACTGACCGGGAGAGAAAAGAGTTCAGCCTTACCCGCTTTGCGGTCATTGCGCTCCACATCGATGCAGAACACGGGGATTCTTTCTCTCTTTATGTCATCGTCGTAGAAGTCGATGTATGGGATGGTGATGCTCCAGGCTGAGAGGTTCCGGGGGGTGCTGGGAGTGGAGGCTGCCTCTACTGGGCAGTCATCCTCTAGCACCATCATGGCTTCCTCCACCTGCAGCGAAAGACCGTGGACAGGTCCTCAACATTCCTGCGTTTCCATACAAATCAGTGCAGTTAGAAAAGGTGTGTGCTACATTGTTCTGATTTTCCCGACGGCATGGTCTCGTGACTGAAACTACTTTGTAAATCAATCATGGTTTGTGTATTTTTAGAAGAGTCTGATAAAATGTGATTTGAATGGCATTTACAACACTGCAAATTCTAACCATGTCATCCTCTCCTTCCACAAGGCCGTAAGATGGCAGCATGGCTCCCTCCATGGTTGTGCTCTTGAACACTCCTTTGATCTTGCTGCCAATGCGGCTGATCCCAAAGGACTCGCCTCTCTTTGACGAGCTCCTGAAGTTTGAGCGAGAAGGATAAAGAGCTGTGAGGAACCAAAGGGGACCATTGCCTTGGCAACGCAAAACACATGTTGAGAGAAGCAACCCAATGGCAACAATAGAGGGAAAGAAGCAGCAGTTTGTTTCACTGCACACTGCAGGAGGACACGGCGCCAAATGCGGGCCACTTCACACTCCTCTCATGGTGAAATAATGAGAGGTTGCTGGTTAAAGCGCTGTAGGGGCCAAAAGCACAACAGAAAACAGCCTGAAGCAGGGGGCAATGATTTCATGTTAGGAGCAATCACACAATGTGATGACAAGAAACATGTTGGATGGTTGGTTATCAGTCAACCAGTACATCACAGGTGCTTTGTGTGAGATCCTGCATGTGACACACAGTGGACACAAACCACACATTAAGCCCAACAGAGGGAAGTCATTGCATTACTGCAATAAAACCTTTAATCACAACAACTTTTAAAGGGAAGGACATACAACAAAAATCCCCATGCATTGGTTCCATTATGCAGACACCTGGCAGGTACTAGGGCCACGGTGGAGGAAGGGGAGGGGGGCGGGGGGGGACAACACGACATCACACTGAGCAACCTGTGACACAGAGATGAACCCTGACTTACTTGGGCGATGAGTGGCGGTGAGATAGCGAGCCATATGGGAAGTTTGTGAACGTGGACGGGGCATGGAGGGAGTTATAAGATGCAGGTGAAGAGTTGCCAGAGGTGGTGGTGAACAGTGAGGATGGGGACTCGGGGCTCCAGTCCCAGGAACTATAAAGCAGAGCAGGGGTCACATCCCCATGGGTAGAAGGAGGGAGAGGAGCGTGGATCATACCAGGGCAGGCAGTCAAGGTGCTCACAGAATCAGAGTGGACAGACGGGTCACAGACACGGCACGGCGGTGGCAATACAAGGATGGAGTCGAGAGGGGACGGACGGATAGATTCAAGAGGGGGCTTAGATATGAAGGGAGTTGAGGCCCCTGGTTAGTTATCATTCAATACCATGAATGTGGGAATGCGCCAGTAAAAAGCCAGAGTCAGTTCGACCATTGATCTTTGAGTGGCATGATGCTTGCTTTCAAATGCTTTGCCTTCATAACAACACTGCTCGGATGAACCAGAGACGGAAAAGCCTCTGGAATGTGAAACAAACCCGGGTTTGAATCGTTGTGGGTAAAAAAGAAGAAAGCTTTAAACCTTTATAACACCTCATTTGTAGTTTGAATATGTAACACTTTGATAACTCCTGCTGTGATAAGCACTTGTAATTAAGGCCACATTTTTCCTACCACAAGTCCCAAACAAGTCTCATCATAAGTAGTGATATTATGTTAGGAATACAATTACGTTGCCATGATGTCAACAAGGTTTATTCAACTCCTGGAGTGACTGCAATGGGCAGGGGGGAACCGGGTTTGTTAAAAAGGCAGCACATCGTCATCTTTCGGGAAGCGACGGAGTGTCTTTTAAACCTTGCGTGCAGCACTGCACAGCCAGCCACTGTTTGGATCAGCACACTGATGCCTCATACTCACCGAATGTCATCCATACTGAGGCTATTTCTGGAACAATATGCACAAGGAGTTAGTGGAAGGGGGCTCCAAGGCCAGGTACATACCACGCCCCCGTGGGGGACGGCATTGGCAGTCCATTTCTGAGCTCACTAATTCGCCACCACTTTTGTTTAACTACATCAACACCTGCTTATAATCTGTTTGAAGACTGCAAATTACCACTAATCTGAAGAGACAGAGCTGTGATCATCAAAATAGTTTCGAAGACAAAATTTGGAATCTGCATTAAAAATAATCAGGAAGTCATTTTGTGTTTTAATTTTTTTTTTCTGCAGCTAAATCCTCAAATATTAAGTGTGCACGAGATTTGTGTGGGTTTTTTTTCATATGCACCAGCAGAAATACACAATCTGAGGTTAGGAGAAGCATACCTGCTCATCCTTGAATTCCTGGCTGGGGACTCGGCTCCTCGCAGAAGCTGGCGGAAGTACTGAGACAAGACAGGAAAAGGGCCTTAAAGGGATGGTACTGTGGCCTGTGGACATTGCAGTTCAACACAGCCTGGGCGGAAAAAATGATAAGCGCTGCCACAATTTTAAATTTGAGAAAAATCGAATGATGTCAGATTTTGCAGCGGCTTTATTTATGAGCACTGTAACTCTGTGGTAGTTTGGAATGGTGACTGGTCAACTCGGCCCTAAACCAAATCGGCCCCACAAATCTTGGTCCTACTTGCTTAGTAGATACCTGTACAACAGTATGTACGATTGGACTTGCCATTTTCAAAATGCCAGCAAAAAAAAGAAAAAAGTGAAAACACATTTTCATATGACTGCGAACTGTTCCTCACATGTCCAAAAACAACTCCATCTTTACATATTTGGTAGTTATTGGGTGTCACTGTTCTGGCTTTACAATGACACCATTCACAAACATAGCCGATGATTGGACACGGAAGCGCTTGAGTGTAGCGTACAGCTGCGAAGAATTTTTTCTTTGCTTTCAGATGCTGTTTGAATCTTTCAAGTCGTGCCAACAGCAAAGAAGTCATGGCATTTTAAAAATGGCAAGTGCATTCGAACACACAATTTAACAGGTATCTAAGTAAGCAGGGCCGAGTTGGTCAGGAACCAAGTTTGATTGGTGCTGAGTTGGTCAGGGGCCGAGTTGACCATAACTTGTTTGGTGTTGACGACAGCTCCGATAGCAGATGATAGGAATAGTTATGTTCCCATGTGAACCATGAATCTGTGTGACTGATGTCTTGCTGCAGATGCTACCTCATCGCTGTGACAGAACATGGGGGTGAAGACATTCTCCAGCAGGGACAGGACGTGCTCATAGGCTTCAAACAGACACCTCATGGTCTGCAGCTTCACCACCTCCGTATACGGACCGTCAGCAACTGCGGGTGAAGAAGAAAAAGGTCAACATGCATGTGGTTGCTTATCTGCTACATTCTTAGGTGAATGAACATGGAGGAAACGTGGAAATACAAGTAAAAGTCCCCTTCCCCCCATCACATACTGTTGTGTATTTCTTCAACGATAAAAGGGTCGAAGAGGATCTTGTCGATGCTCTCGTCCAGGCAGTAGGTCTCATAGATCTTCTTCACTTCTTCATGAAGTGTCATCTTTTCAGAGTTGGACAGTTCTGGGCAAAGAATCTTGTCGTTGAATTCTTCTGCAAAGTTAACAGAGCCAAACATTAAAATCTGGATGTGGGGAGACTTCCCGTCTTGCATCGCGGTGAGTTTTGCTCAGAATTTCTCATCGCACCAGGTTTTCAGTGGCTCTGAACAGGGTGTGATGTCGAATCACGCACAGCCTTTGCATGTAACTGCTGGGTGAGATGAGAAATCCTGATTGGGTGAAGGTGTGGCTGTGTGAGTGTCCCTCTGTCGTAGAATGGGACAGATTTGTGATCCCTCCAGAACATATATCCAGTCTCTGCATGGCTGGCTTGTGTGGATGGGATCAACTAATGGGGCCTCATGTACAGAAGGACACGCACACTCTGGGATGTTTAAAAAGGACATTTGCATGAAAACATCCACTGCTCAAACTGTGGTTCTGCCCTGATGCAAGTGCCTCAAAGAAAACTTTGGACGGCCTCAAACTTCGAAGTGATGAAACTCCTGACACACCAAACATTCCCACAATCACTTTCTGAACTGGAGCTACCAGAACAGTACATTTTTTTTAACCATTAACAGCTTTAATGTGCTTCCGATAAATGATATAAAACCACATTAAACCGAATTTTACCAGAAACAACATGTCTTTAGTGGCTATAACAACTGAAATGCTACATAGAGTGTTTTCTAATATGTGGTTCTAAATTTTTTACATATCTGATGTTTTTTTCCAGTGTAACTTCAGTCTGAGTGGTTGCGTCGCATTTTATCCCACTCTTACGTCCCAGCCCCCCCTTGCTGTGACTCTGCAACCACATGTTCCTCTGTACAGAGGCGGCAGCGTGTTGTCTGCGACTCCAGGGTGGTCAATTGAGGAGTCATTAAGCAGTCACACTGCAGTCTGATGGAGGGAACAACTAGGCAGGCCTGTGAAAGAAAAATGGGGGTCACTGACCGACAGTGAGGCAGAACTGGAGGACGTGGACAGCTCCCTCCTGCTTGAGGAAGTTCATGAAACGGAACAGAAGGTCCTGTTGTTCTCTGATCTCCTTCAACTCCAACTTCAGCACCTGAGTTCAAAGGCCACAATCAGAACTCGGCCAGCAAACACTGAGATGATGTGCAGGATCAGACGGAAGACTGACCGAGGGTTTTTTGTTGCGGGTGTCCGAGTACTTATAAAGGAAAGGAACCAGCGTAGAGGTGGGTTCTGTTGCTTCTTCAGGCTGGTAGAGGTGAGATAGACAGGAGGAAGGCTTATTGTGTTGACTCATTACTACCTTGCAGTCTGTAGTAATGTGAGCAAGTTAGTGGTGGGTGCAAATAATTCAAACCTTGTAATGAATTAATCACAATGCATTTGAACTGCATATACAGCAACTGTTTAGCAGAAGATTTATGTAGACACCAAAATCAATAGGAGGATTTCAAGCTCAGATTGTTCCTCCTCAACAGTTGAACACTTTTTTTGTAAATGTCAGCGCTTGTGTTCAAAGTTGACTGTGTACTTACAGGAGAATTATCGATGAAAATCAAAATTAAATGATTCACTGTGTCCTGAAACAAATAGAAAGAGGAAAAAAGTTAAACAGCTCACGAACCTTCAAGGCAGCCCAGTAAGTACTCAAAGTGCTCCAAAGTCTTTTAAATGTTGAGGTAAAGATATAGTTCTAAATGCAGAGATTTGTGTAAGGCTGACAAAGTGATTCAGACGACGTCTTCGAGGGAAAATTACTTTGGGCCGTCGCCCTGAATATGACTACACTCACAGGATCGGCCAAGTAGTCCAGAGAAGGAAGGAAGACAGAACCAGCCAAGACTTCTCTTATCAGGAGAGTGAGAGATCTGAGAGGAGTGAAGAGAAACGCAGGCAAGGAAATCACAGTGGAGTGAAGAAACCCTACTTTTTGTACAGACTGGCGAATGCTACACTTTCTCCTTGGGGGACACATTCATGCTGCGCACTGACAGCATGATTCACGCGAGTTACCTGCAGTCTGCAGCCTTGGGAGGCAAAATGTAAGGGAACAGCATCTCAGTCAGCCTCCTGAGGTAGAGGAGCTCGTCTCTGCGGCTGCGAAGGGCAACGTGCAGATCTGGACCATATTCCTCTAAGGCAGCTGACTGAAGGCAATCTGCATTCTTCACTGTCCCCGGGGAAAGCAAACCAAAACATGAGCCTTCTGATGGGCAACACGGTGGAAATGCCACTTGTGTCACCACAACAACCTTTCTGTCTTGCTTTGCTGATGATTTCAATGTGCTTCATCGATACTTTCAGGAGCTTTCGTGTGATGAGGGATGCAACATCCACCTGATGGGGAGAGAGAGAGAGAGAAAGACACAGACAGACCGACAGAAGAAGAAGAATCAGCCAAAAGCACATCCCCATATTGTATATCTACATGATCCAAGTAGCACCTTCTGTGTTCGGCGAACCAGCACTGAGGCAAAGAAACGCAGCGTCACCCTCAGCTCATCCACAAATGCCTCGTCATCAGTGATGTCTCTGGGGGGGGCAGACACTGTCCAGTTTATCTGATTCTTCAGCGCAACACATCATTTGAATTGGTTCTGTAGCAGACAATGAGCAACTTACCTGTACCAAGGATAAACAAAGTTTTCTAGGACCAGCTCCAGAATCTTGGGAAAGTGAAAAGAAGAACATTCAAGGAGACAATTTGAGCACTGGATTTAAAAAAAGAAGAAAGACCTCAGGCATGTCACAGCAGTTTAAATAAATGCTGGTTTTTACCTCCGAAAGAGAAGCATCCACCTTGGAGGGGACTTTCAGGTCGAGCCACGGCTGATAGTTTTCCAGCAGGAGAGTTGGCCTGAAGAGAAAACAGGCAGAAAAAAACACCTGGGTCACGTCTACAGAAGTATTTGTACTCGTTCTGATCACCAGAGGGCAGTATAACCTCTTACTAGACATGTAAAGAGCTGCACTGAGCCAGAGTCATTTATGAGCAGATACACTGAGATAAAGAGAATTCTTTTGTATCTGAATAAACAACATGCTGGGACTACAGTCTAGTTTCATTGTGACGTTTGTAAAAGTACTGTCGTTTGCAATCTGATTGGATTTGTTTTGGACGCTTGTTGTCCTGCTTCTTTTGTTCTTGTTCCTTGCTCTCAAACTTACATGTTTAGAATGACAGATTATAATTACAGGTTAAGAAGTATGATAATCGTATAGAGCTTTTCCTTGTTGGAATATACATTACATTTTAAACAATCTGCATTTCTGAAAACACCAGTAGCCCAATTCCCAAATGTGAGTCCCTCTGTATGGTTTATCCACTGCTGCGTCCTTCACCTGTGCCTCTTGCATTTGATTTTGCCACAAACAGCACAGCTGTGGCCCAGTGGGAACAGTTCTTGCTGGTAGGTCTGCAACACAGAGTTCATCTTGGATTAGCAAGCAATGCTTCGGATTTGCATCCAATCGCATGCCGGTTCTGAACAGGTTTCCTGTTTCTTGGTGCATCGGTGAGAAGTAACAACAACCAGCAGCAGTTTGGCATGTCATCCGTACATATCTTCCATTCTGCTTGGACATATCCAGCTGCTCTCCCACTCACCTTGGTCTTTGGTTTAATGGAAACCAAGATGTTGGGCAGCAGAGACTCTGGGCTGAATGAGCAGTAGAAGGTGACGACTCCAGCCAAGAAGGACCAGAACACCATGATAATGTGGATATATCTGTGAAGGAGAGAGCACGCAGCGTGCAGGAGCATCCCAGTGTTAGACGCGTGTGCGAGTGCGTGTGTGTGTTGAGCAAGTGTCCTCCCCCTCACCTATTAAGGAGCACAGTGGACAGCAGCAGGAGCAGCAGCAGGAAGCAGAAGACTGGGTACTGTCGGCCCAGTTCTCTGAGCCGCCCCAGCTTCATCCCGCGCTGCAGCTTTTGGAGATACTGGAGGATGCAGCCCATCCTCGTATGTGCGCAGCCAGGTTACCTACTGCATCCTACTGTGGAAAGAGAAGGGGGGGAGCCGCCAAGCGGCAACCGTCAACCTACAGTGACGACGGTTGAGACGCATTGCTGTCCAATCTGTGCTCGTTTTAGCTTCACAAACCTCACCGGTGGTCTGTTATTGTCTATTCCAGCACTCACTGTAAACGCGCAGCGGATGTTTCAGGCCATTCCTCACAGTGGTCCAACAGCGACCCCCATCACAGACGTGCAGAGACCGATGACGCGGCCGGGATCGTCGGTGGGCTCGGCGCAGGACACGCGATGTGTTCCGGGACACAGCTGTGCTCCGCGCTCGGGACTAGTGCCAGTCACACGGCATCATTTGTTTCACAGACGACCAAAGGAGTCCGGGGGAGCTTGGCGAGATCACGGACGCCCTGACACTTCTTAAAGGGGCAGCGGCGGCGCGAGGGGGGGGCTGGCTGCTGCTTGTCAGCACTGGACGTCTGATGTCACCTCCGCCCGAACTCCCCGCAGCAGCTCCTGGCTCCTGTAGTTCCACGCAGCGATACACGGTGCCTTACGAAGAGCCGCTCCTTGCTTGTGTCCTTGCGGGGTATTTTTTTTTTGTGTCACCTGCATCCGGGTTTGACAAACAACCTGTCGGGCGCTTTAACTCAAAACAGAAAACACTGGTTTGGTTCAAATCGAGGTAGAAACCCCCCGGAGCGCACGTTTCGATAATCCAACACACCTACAACAACGTGAAGGGACGTGATGTGGTTGGTGCAGAGCTTGACGACCTAACTACTCACAGGTGTCCTGGAGACAAGTAAGAGTGTGAGGACACCGGCCATCCAGGGCCACGGTTTGACATTCCGGCGAGAGAGACCAGCGAGATTAAAACACATTTTAAAGGAACTTTAACTTCTACCTACCAGTTAACCCTCCTGTTGTCTTTATCTGTCAGCAACAGCAATGCTTTTCCTGGATTATTTTGAC
>JAUESE010000057.1:63848-74517 GCA_032274725.1 Malacoctenus triangulatus | reverse complement strand
ACAAGCGCCAACAGCTGGCAGCCCCATGAGACGGTCACGCCTCGGGGACTGCAACCTTTAGATGTTAATTGGGTGATCCTAGCACGAGGAGCCGGGCCCCACGAGCTGAACCTTGTTTAATAAGTGAAAACCCACTACCAACCCTATTACTGAGTTCCTAAATTCCCTAACTTAGAAACCTACTCTCTGCACCATGGCTAAGTGTGAGGGCATGTGTCATTTGATGCATTAAAATGGTTGCAACAGGCAGGGGGAGAAGACCCGGAGTGCTCACCTCCCCAGGTGAGCAAACCGAGTGTGGCCCTGGCAGTCCTCCCAAATGTATGTGTATGTGGTGCTTTAAAATTGGGAGCAGGGTGGACTCCCCAGATGGGTGCCCTCTCCCAGGGAGCCCGCCTGCCCCTTGATGCGCAATGTATAATGCATTAAGACCAAGTGCTAGAGGAAGTGGGTTGAGGGCTTTGTGCCCACTCCTATCCAAGCACTTAAACCCTGAATGAACCCCGCGACCAACGGAAGGGCCCCCGAAACCCAAGCCCATAGCCTTTACTTTCAAAGTGAAAGCATACAAGTGGCCCCGTCAACAAAGGTGATTCACTACATGATATGGATTGAAAGTTGAAGGTAGAAGCTGTCTGATTATACGCAAATGAAAAAACGTTCTGCATTCAATTGAATTGAGAGATGATGTGATGTCATCATGTATGGCCAAAATAGGCCATGGAGTAAAACTCACTGCGTTTCATATTCAAAGTTTTAGCGAAACTAGGGGTAGTTATTCAAAACAAGTGTTGCAGTTGTAACGTCTGCAGGTGACGCTTTGAAATCCATGGCTCCAAAGCGATCAAAAGGAACAATGAAAACTTGCACCAATAAAGGGTCCCACAAATTTTCACCATTTTTCTGGTGTGTCCGTCCTGAGACGGGATGTCCCACCACTACACCGTCCATGGAGTTCCATGCTGCTGGGTAGTGGGGCACAGGGGCCACAACAGGAACCACCTAATGGGGACTTTTTCTGATGGTTTGGTCAGACATCCACAGCAGTAGCCAGCTGGAGGTCATTTGATGGGGCAAATGTATGACCTGCCCTGCTCCTTTTTTTACCAATATATTCATATTTATTTGAATAAACAAGCCTGTCAGCAAATAATCTTGCATGCAAACTGCCTTTATTTCCTGGTCTACCATGGGTGCTTACAGGCCGAAGTCAGACTCAGCTTGTATTACTTGCAGTGAAAGAAGCCAGGCAGGTTTTAGATCAGGGGATGGGCCATCCTGTGACTGGAGGTTACGCGGCCATCAGCTGTTCTGGTCTCCATCAAAGCCCACCTGCGTTACGGCCACACAAAGCTTCTGAAACCTCTTTAAATAGACATCAATCTTTCTATCAACTGATAGTAATTTTAAACAGGTCCAGTTTGAGTAAGGTGCATGATTTATATATGTCATGAAGACTGTACCCAAGGAGTAGGACACAAATAGAAATCAAAAACTTTATTACAAAAATAAGTTACACTCACCTCCATTTTACAGTATAAAACAATTTATTTGCAGGAATGCAAAAAACGTTGTTGGCCACCAACAATAGTTTAAAACTGCTAGCATCTTTTTTTCAAAAGGTGGTTGTTATGATTTTATTGAGGGAGTTAACTGTATAGAAAACTGGGATTGAAGAGCAGTTTCCTTTTTATGCTATACCTGGAAATAGTAAATCATTCACTGCAGTATCCCTTCTACCACTAGAGGGGGGGATGTGATCCCTTGCCAAGTCATAACAGCAAACGTGAGGCACACATGCTCACTGGCTGGGCATTATGGCAATTCAGTCCCCAATGGAGACCAACTTCATGGATGTTCTACGTATAGCTGCTGTCTTGGGATCTGGGAAGGGATCATTCAAGATGAGACATGATCTTAACAAGATGAGAGTTGATTAACTTTTACATTATTCTGACACTACTGAAAAAGGTGTTGTATCAATATAAAAACAAACCACTGGAACAATACAGTGGTACAAAAGGGACACTGCAGGGCTTTATTTTTGTTTTTTATTCTTTTTGTCTTTTTTTTGTTGTTTTTTTTTAAATCAAAGGCAGTTGGACGCCCGTGATGTTGAAGCCTTTACAAAAGTAACATTTTCCAAAAAACCTATACATCCAGTAACTACATATTCTGAAAAAGCAAGTTGGCTAATTCAGTTCAAAATAGGATAAAAGCAGGGCTTGTTTAGACTCATTATATGAGATTGTTTTGCATGCCCAGTTTGACTGTTTACAGTCTGCAGAGCTGCAGCTAAAATGACTATTTTACATTAAGTACATTGTTTTTGTGCTGCAGCTCTTGTGCATATTTTGTATGAAACAAGCCCTGCTTTCATCAATATAGTTTCCCTATTTACAGTACAGGCCGGGTAGTTTAGTCCTCTGTACTGAGGTAGTCAACCAACCCTTGAAGACAAGTTCTTAAAAGAACAACTTTCCTGGAATGCCTGACTTATCCATGCCAGGTGGGCACACCTAAAAACCCTGCAAATGTTCTCTTTCAAACATCCAGATCAAACAATTATCAACATGGATATTCCGACAATAAAAATTGCAATAAGCACAAAAATATACATCAAGCTCCATTGAGCCACTTCAAACCTAACAACTTAAAAAGTGCAATTTCTTCAATAATTACTTAGAAAATGGCATGTTCAGGGACAGGGAAGGGGGAGATTGTAAGGGCAATTATTTAAGCCCTGTTTACAGGGACACAGGGCAAAGAGACTGGTACAAGTATTCAGAATCCTGCGATCATTTTTCAAGGTGGCAGTTCCAGAAAAAAATGAGTACAAAAACATGGGGGAGGGAAGGGAGATGCTTCTTCTGTAAGGCTGGAATATCATTGGACCTTTTTGTCAAGCTCGTTGTTTCGACATCCATTGCAGCTTATGGTGTAACCCCACACATCAAGTCAGAATCCACAGAGACAGGTCAGGATCGCCCTCGGCCCCGTTTCCCTGCTGGACCAATGAAACAAGAGACAAAATGAGCACAGCACAGACACTTCTCAAGAGCAAACATCTTCACTAAACACAGTAAAGAAGAGTTGTCTGCCTAAAATAGCAGATGTTGTGTGAAAGTTGTGTGCAGTGACAAACAAACCGGCTGCCCTGAAAGAGGACACCTGTCAGAGATTAGCTCTGAGCCTAATAAGCAGGTGGACAACTTTTTGAGCTGAGCGTTATGATTGCGTCGTTCACTGCTATCATTTCAAGACAATCAAAGTCTCCACTGCAAGTCATCGAGACGATAGCAAATATAGAAATGAACCCAAATATTAATTTATTCGGATGTCTACTGTTGTAGGAACAACACACTTGAAATACAAGTTAAAATGACATCTGATTAAATTTAAATCAGTCAAACTTAAGTAAAAAGAAGTGTGACCAACTACAAAAAGCTACACTGATCACATCTGTGACAAATTAGATTTCTCCCTCATTAGAAAGCAGTATCACACTGTAAAACGTTGCAATTTACGTCTGATTGTTCCAAGGCTGCCCCGCTGGGAGAAGCCCACTCGGCCCCTCGGTGTGACAGCACCACGGCCTCTGGTCTGACTGGCACCACCGCGGACTCCCCCCCTCGCTCCTCGTCCTCTCCCGGACCCCTGGAAGTCCTCGTAGCCATAGTACGGGTCGTCATAGCCGCCCCGGTAGCTGTGGTAATCATATCCATAGTAATCATAATAGTCTTCATAGCCGTAGTAATCAGGAGGGTAGGAATAACCTCCCCGCCCGCCTCGCCCTCTGCCTCTCGTGGGTGGTGGCATGTGGGGGGGGCCGTAATAATAGTATTCATCATACCTGAGAGAGAATACAGAGGCCATGTCAATGTAACACTTCAATATGAAACAAGTCAGAGTTTCATAACCAAGTATGAATTGCAGCATTATAGCTTACATTTGGGTTTTAGCAGCTTGTCTCTGGGCCTTGCGCTCTTTCCTCTTCTGGTCAGGGGGTTTGGCAAAGACTATTTCAATGTGCTCCCCTTCAAGGTCTTTGCCATTTAAATCGGCCAAAGCCTGTAAAATTATTCAAGATTTCAGGAGTCGCATGTCAGAATTTGAGATCACTGTAAAACTTGTATGTCCGATGAAAAAACGTTTTACCTTCACAGCACCATCTCGTTCCTCGAAGTGGATGAAGGCGTAGTCTTTCAGCTTCTTCACTCGTTCTAGCTTCCCAAACTGACTGAAGGCTTTTTCAAGTATCTCCTCCGTCACAGTGCTTGCAAGGTTCCTCACAAACAGCACCTTGACCTGGGAAAAGTACCAACAATTAAGTTTAACAGAAACAAGACTGAAAAAACATCAGCAACGTGTGAAGTACTGGACCCACAGCGGCTTGCCACTGCCGTACCTTGGCCATGACTTCTGGGTCGGGGTCCTCGATGGGATCAGCCCACTCCACAGTGACCACATTTCCCCACACCTTCACCTTGCCACTCATTAGTCGGCGTCGGGCCTGAGCCGCCGTCTTGTGGTCTTCATATTCCAGGAAGCAAAAGCCTCGGTTTTTCTTCTTGTCATCCGGCTGGTGGTACAATATGACATCATTTAGGCCCTCTGCAGCAACAAGACAGAGAAGTGGAGAAACAGATTTAGGTTAGTTTTAACAGAGAATATTCTCATATAAACGGCAAACAAAGTATTGGCATGGAGACTTGCATACTGGACACAGCAACCAATACAAATATGCGGGCTATGAAGGAAATTCTGTCAGTCAAACTTCAAGAGTTAAAATTCACAACTGCTGTAGATTCTCTAAAGATAGAGCCATGATGCACACAGACCCTTGTCGTGTCCTGTCAGATCTTAGCGGTAAACCATCACAGTGACGTGAATCACTCCGATGCAGTAATGAGATCATCATTTGGACATGGTAAGGAAATGCTTCACGCATTATGACTGTATACCGGAAAATCCGACTGAGGAATTCAATCTGATCACCGTCGACTCACCTGTGACTTTTGCAAATTCTTCGACAATCTGCTCTTTTGTTTTACTCTTGGGGATAGAGCCAACAAACAGTCTATTATTGGCCACAGAGATGCACACGCCAATGTGTTTACCCGGTCGGATTTCATTGTTGTTGCACTGCGGAAGGATGGAGGACAGTTTAAGTACCCAAAAAAAAAAAACAAAAAAAAACAGGAAACAACATCATGGACACACAGCCCATAGCTATCTATGGGGACTTTTTAAGCAACCATATCAAACATATCTCTACTGATAAAAAACAATGCAGATAATGAGCGCCATTATTCTCCAGTTTTGGTTTTGAATGTACAAAGGGAAATAGTACATTTGAATCAACCGTTACAGTACATCATCTCATTCAGGTCACTAGTGCAGAAGAATCATCTCACCAACTTAACAGCCTGCTGAGCAGCTTCTTTAGTACAGAAAGTGACGAAAGCATAGCCTCTGTTCAGGCCGCTGAGAGGATCCATCATCAGGCGAAGGTCCCAGATTGGGCCAGCTTTCTCAAACAGTGGGACCAGCTCATCCTCAAAAAGGTCTCTCGGGATTTTGCCTACAAATATCTCCATTTGGACACCGCAGACAAGTTAATACACTTGATTCAGAATGTCCATCCCAAACCAGTTTATTAGATTGAGTAAAAAAAATGCAATGAAAGTGATTGTCTTTGTACCTCTGTACCAATGGTAGGTTGTGCCCCAGAGTGGGCAGACTCTGGTGGGGGACCACCATACTTCCTCTGTCCCGTTGTCACATCAAGTGTGTAGCCAGTCCTCTCCAGCAAAGCCTGACATATCAGAATCAACATGGATTATCAAAAAGGATTCTTGTGTTGATGTCAGAGCAAGGCAGAAAAAAACAAGTGCTCTCACTTTGATTTTGGCCTCATCTGGTCCTTTATTGGTGTCTGACACTTTGGTCCCTTGTTTCTCTCTTTGCCTGTACGTCTTCATCACGCCACAAAGAAAGGCACTTTTGTTCTAAAAGGAAAAAAGGAACCTTCTCAGTACAATCAACTACTTGCAGCATGTTTCCGTTGCATTTGACACACACAGCAATTTGGATATTTGGATAGCAGAGACGACAGTGAGCTTGCGGTGTTATATACACACCTGAACATGTGAGAGGTCGCTGTCCTTGAATTGCAAAAGGACTTGGAGAGCACCTTCCTCGTTGAACTCTTTCAGAGCCTCAATCGCTCGGTCATCTAAGTCACTGTGCGACACCAAACCTGGAGGTTGAACAAAACAAAGGAAATTCATGACTGCTTCCAAGGATCAAATGAAGGATCTACATGTGGACTATTCTGTGAGTGTCTTTAAAATGGGTAATGAATAAGTAATGACTGCTACAATTAGCAGTGAGGAGCAAGTCCAATTGAAACTAATGGAGCTGGATACAGTTGTCAGGCTGCACTTTACTTTTCAACCAGCAGGTTTTTACACAAGTAATCACAACAGATGTGACACTGCAACATGATATGTTGATACCCCTTAATACTGCGGCTGGGAGTTTCTAATGAGCCAGTTTGCTGTCTCCTCTATGGAGGGGCCGTCACCTGTCCTCGTCAGCCACGCACCACACAGCTGCTACTATTGTTTTTGCCTCAGTCCCATCTGGCTAAAAAGGCCAAACCAGTATTTTCATAGTGGTGACCACCCAAACTAGTCTTAAGAGGACCCCCCAAACTTTATCACTACCTCTGAGTCCCATACAAACGTGTTAAAGGTTCTAAGATTCAAGCTGCAGCTGACATCATGAGTAGACATCGAATCAACCAGATTGGAGACGATTACAACACTCCCAGTAAAAGACACTTCATTCGCCCTGACACCAGTGATCATGCAACCATGTTGGCAATGCAAATGTTGATATCGTTTACACACCAGTAGTGTGTATTTTAATATTTCATAGCACTGCAGTACCCATTTTGGTGGGAAACCACAAAAAGTTGCTTTGGGATCCCAAATCCCCGTTCAAAAAAGTAATAAGATGACAATACATGCAATATATTGATAAACATAAAAACTGCATATTGTATATGCAAGTATATTTATAGTTCCTTACCTGCTATGTAAATTTCATCTAGTTTTTCAGCAACTTTCTGTGGTAAACCAGCTTCTAATAAAGTCTGGAAGTGCTTAGAATGGGTAACTGCAGCAGAGGTGTCCATTGGTTCTTCTGGACCATTTCCATTAATATGTTCTGTGGCCATGTCTCCAGAAATCTGTGTGAATGCAATGAGCCAAATTAATCCTGGGTCAAGGGCAAAGACTTTGGGTGTGTTCAAGAAAGTGTAAAGTCTCAGACTTATCAGGACAAAAAAGGTTTTGCATTAAAAGATCTTGTCGCTTCATACTTTTGACAAAATGTTGTTTATTACCATTTTTAACGATACTACCAAACAGATGGTTGGCAACTGCAAAGTTCGTTTAGTTTTGTGTTGCTTCAGTCTGGAGACTCTTCACTGTCTTAACACTTGCAAGCACTGGGCTTGCAAAAGGTAGACACTTGAAAATCTGGATATACATCAACAGATGTGACATTGTGCAAAAGATAGACAATGCACTTAGCATATCCTCCCACAAAACACGTACATATTGTAGAAACAGTGAACGCTTTATGTTTGTGTCCACGCGGCAGGATTTTCCATGGTGGTTTGAGAAAAAAAAAAACGTTTGTGTCAATAAAACCCGGTTCATTCGCTAACACATGAATCTCAGTTCAGTTGCTCGCTGCTCGTCTCGATGCCTAGTCTGCCCCGCTCACTAAATTACATGTTAGCTTACCTTTCACTGCTGACTTCAGCACAAGCTAGATAGCTGATACACGTGTTCCATCAGAGTGAGCCCCAGTATCCGGTGACTGACCAGTGCGCAAATATGCGGTCTTAGCGTTTGCATTATTCACTTTTAAAAACGACCGTCATTAGGACTTTCGGGAGGTATACTGGGATTATCTATGTATTGGCAACAAAAACGGTCCACCAATGCGTAATAAAGGATATTTTGGCACTGACATGCAGGGAGGAGATCAGGCAGACCCCTGTTTGCTGAGCGATCCAGCCACGCCGTCTCCGATAAAACGTGGACAGCAGCCTTCTATTATGGCCTTTGCTACACTGGCTCAACAACAGTCAGCATTCGATGCCTGCTAATCAATTTCGTATCGGGAAGCACGTGTTTTACCTTGTAATTACCACATTCTCGTGGAGTTAAAAGCCAATTCAGAGCTTCCATGGAAGCAACGCCATTATTTCCATTCGCAACGATGGCAAATTTCAGGGAATTGGATATTTCCCCAAAACTTTGATTTATTGAAGAGGGCTCGCACACGTTGAAGCCAGCTAGCTAGCGGGCGTCTGCAAGGCTAACGTAACGACTGAGCTAAGTAGGGACCTTCATGGGGACAATAACATGAAACGCTATTAAACATTTTTTACAAATACATTTACATTGTTTTTGGAGCAGGACGGCAGCGGAGGTGTTGGTGCAATAGGAAGGAATATTTGCCCTACCGTGTGACTATAAACTGGATTTAGCCTGCTAGGTAAGGTTAGCATACAATGACAATGAGCATGTCAGGTCCATGATCTGTCAAAACGGGCTAACTTCGGTTAGCATGCTAATTCGGTCTGAATATCACCGAGGCCATTGTTAGAACGTCAACTGTCTGTACGGATTATCCCCGTTAACAAAGCACATTTTTTACTTTTATTAATACTGATCGAGGCTTCGAGGGGCAGAAGTTTCGACCGCCAGAAGTGTGCTTTGTCAACGTGCCGCCACATAGGAAGAGTCCATTTTCAAAAAGCCGGTCTGGAGAACTCGTTCACAACCGCCACCAGTTTCCACATTGTTAGAAACAGCACCACAAGATCCAGTCTTTTACAGCAATTATTCAAGCAACAATCACGTGATCAATTAAAAGCAATCGCCCTACCTGCCGTTGGCACACCAACGTGTATGGTGCTGATTACTTAGGAAGATAAATGTGATATTTAAAAGACAGAAAAAGTGTAAAACTCCCGGCACTGGTCCGGCTTCAGTCATTCACTCTTGATGATGTAAAATGGCTGCCACGTTCACGCCTCGAGTTTTGTCTCGTCGATGGGGTTTCTTGCACAGCCCCGCACGGGCTTGCCTTGTATGCATTTTACAGTAGAGCAGCCGGTCATCCGCAGCATCCATCATTTCCACCACAGACACTTCAGTTTGGCAATTATTGGAGAAGGTACAAGTATTCTTATTAGACTTGCCCGCGACACGAAACAAGACAAATTTGTGTAAAATGACATATCAAATAAACAAACACGCAGTATTACAGCAATGGTATACATTACTGTTGTAATTTAGCAATTTTCGATTCCAAGCCACCCAATATCACCCCTTCCTTTAGATAATCTTACAAAAGTAGAAATAAAACATTTACTCCAATTCAGAATGGTTATGTATAATGAATGTTGCCAGAGGCCGGTTTATTCGTACAGTATTTCGATGTAACACCGCATGAGTGGCATCTATAGGAGTCGCATGTGGCAACTGTGACAGACGGGGTGTAGTGAGGCAGCTCCCTCTTTCCACCACACTGTGTCACTCTTCTCATGATTTTGGCACTTCGACAGTATGAACTAACTCAGAGGTTAAACTGATCTCTCGTTACACATTTCACTGATGTTTTCGGAGAAAATGGTATGGCAGGAGTTTTCATCAACATATGGGGAAGGGTGTTAATATATTTCCCAGTAAACACTGTCTATCAGAGAATTTTTTTTGTGTGACATTGTAAGAGAAAAAAACATCTTTTTTAACATCATGAGAAAACAAGATCTTTGCAAAGTTAGTGTTCAAATCCGGAGTCATCTCATGGAAACTAGTGGTCACATTCCAATATTATTTAATAAGAGGGCAGTTTTCTTTTTTTCACTGGAATCCAGACTGTCACTGTATGTTTTTTTGTGACGTTTTGTTTTAATTTTCATGTTTACTTGACTGAGCCGAGTTACTTTTGAGGTTGTGTAAACACATTTATGGCCACTGGCCAGTTACATGTACTGCTCATTTTGAGCAGGTTATTATCTGCATTTTTTATGTACATTAAACTTGTGTTGTCTCAAGTAGGCTAATGACTGGCCCAGCTTAAATGTGTGCTGGAAGTAATTTTTTTAAAAGATAAAAAAAAAAGTTTGTTACAATTGCACTTTACCTTACAGTTGTCATGTTTACATTTTGTGAAGAAGTCATAATTTGCCCTATGCAGCGGGCGTTTATCAGGATTGCCTTATGGAGAAAGTGATCCAAGTTGTTGTTGGAGACAAAATAAATATGGCACATTTTTCATAGCCTAACTTTAATTGAAGTTGTTATATTTTGCACATGTATGCGTGATTTTTAGTCATTTCCAAGACAAAAGATATGTCATGTTGGTATGATACAATTTGACTTATATATTTTCTGGTGGGTAGGGGGCTATATCAATACCAGTTAATATTGGTATATTGGTAAAAATGCCAATATCAGACATCCCTAATATGTATGTGTATAAGTGGTGTTGAGCTTCCACTGCCTTACCAGAGCTGTGCTATGTCTGCCAACCTGACAATGGTTTCAACTCCTCACTTTGGTTTATGAAAGAGAGT
>JAUESE010000057.1:46212-63748 GCA_032274725.1 Malacoctenus triangulatus | reverse complement strand
CTGCCTTACCAGAGCTGTGCTATGTCTGCCAACCTGACAATGGTTTCAACTCCTCACTTTGGTTTATGAAAGAGAGTCGTGTCACGTCACACTTTGATTTAAAACAATGTAAGTCAGCCTTCATCAATGGTTAATTTGAGCAATCAGCTTTGCTTGCAAGCCTGTAAAAAACAAGTAATTTAGAAGGCCACCGTGGATTGCTGTGAAGCAAGTGAGTCAGGGAGAGGACTCAGAGCCTGTGATGTGATGAGATGTTCCTCTTTTTTTATCCAGATGCTTTGCCGCATCCTTGTGTTTGAAACTTTAAGTCATATGTCCCAAGTACAAATGTACCACAGTCTATGAAATGAGACACAAACCAAGTTGATTGTGTCATTGGAAATTGAAGATCTGACATGGAAGGATTTGTCACCAACACAACCAAGGACAGGAAGTGGATAACTGCATATGTGAACACGCTTAAAAGCTATCAATATTTATCGTTGACATTCAGATAATGGGGAGATTAATAAACATGCCTTTGCAAAGATCAAGTGTATCCTTATTCACTGTAAAATCTTGGCCTTCTTTTTTTTTAAATGGGATTGAGATGAAGGCAGTTTGTTCCTTTGATGCCGAATCAACAAGAATAAAAAAAGTTTTTTGTATATAAAGCAAATAAAGAAGCTGTTTCTCTGTGTGTTCATAAAATGCTTGACAAAAGATTTTGAATATCTCAGTTAAACTGAGATAATCATGTTTTTTAAAAATTAAAAAAAAAATCTCAATAAGTGAAGACAAAGCAGCTTAGCATCCATGTTTTGAACACTAAAGATGATGAGAGATGTGCCAAATGTCCTCGGAACAATGAACACAGTGATCAGACATCCTGAAGTTTTTCACAGATGTCTGTAACTTGCAGCTTGATTATGTTCAGTTTTCAATGTTTTCCCTCAGTAAACCAAAACGTCCAAGATGCCCCTGATGGCTGCGCATCCTTTTGCAGTGACATGAGCAATAAGAACAGCCCTCCAGTTACTAAGTAACAAAAGCCCAGGGATTAAGTGTGACATCCATGGTCAGGGGGAAAGGATGATAGAGGTGCATTTTGATTTTCTGAGGCTTTGTTTTTTTATAATTTTTAGCTTGGAGGGGATTAGGAGAGAGGAGCAAAGTAGTCAGTGAGTCACAGCGATCATAAGATAAGGTCTGTGTGGGTCATCCAATCAAGGAAGTTACTGGACACGGGTGATATAAAGAGAGATGGACTGCGGCAAAAGTCCTCGGTACACAGAGGTCAGTCCAGAGGCCTATTGAACGGCAACATGGTAATAACTGATGGTAACATCTCTGTCTGTGTTTCACTTCATGTTTGATTCAAAAGGTTTGTTTCGTCTAATCCTTTTACTTTCGTGTGTGATTCATCAGGTACTTGCTGCAACTACAATGAGCCCAGTGAGATCGGCCGGACTGCTTCTTCTCCTGTTGTCTTTTCTTCTTTATGTTACAGATTCCTGCACCAATAATGTCCCAAAAAGTAAGAAGGGGCTTATTGAAAAAATACTGATTTTTTTTAGGTTTTAGATTTCAGCTGTCAAACATCCAATATATGGCTGTAGCTCAGAGATTTCTCTGAGGTGGACAAAAAAAACTGCTTTGTCCTAAATTTTAACTCATGAAACAGTTAATCTCCTCAGATCTTAACAAATCATTGGGTATTGTCAAACAAATGTCAGAGATGTTTTCAGTGTTTGGTCTGATGTGTCTGGTGTATATCGTCTCCTTGAAGAAGAACTGAGTTTGAATTCTTTTTAGTTCAGACACTAGAAAAAAGTCTATTTTTCGACAAAAAGTAAAATGCCTGATTCTTACATGAAATACTGAATGAACCAAAGGTGAAGCTTGAGTTGAAGTTTGCTCACAGATCATGCTTTTGATTCCTTGGCCCTGACACTTCTCCTCTAGTGGGCTGCAACGAATGCACGCTGCAAAAAAACATGTTTTTCTCCGGAGACCGCCCAGTTTACCAGTGCATAGGCTGCTGCTTCTCCAGAGCGTACCCGACACCTCTCAAGGTCATCAGGACAATGACGACCCCCAAGAATATCACCTCAGAGGCTTCATGCTGCATAGCAAAGCAAAGCTACAAGGTACAGGGCATGACTGACTCAAAATGAGCTTTATTGAAGGAAAAATCCTGCTGAGCCGATTATCAAGATGTATATGTGTAATCATAACAATTGTGGTGTGACACTTTATTCTTTTCCAGTCCTTCACCCATATGCATCAACCATATGGGTGGAATTCAAGAAACTGTTTGAATGTCTATTTAACTACTTGTCTGCCTATTTTTTTATGTTTTATTAACTTTTTACAAACAAATAGCAAGGAAAGGTTGGATAGAACAATGTACACTTGTTTCCAAAGGAAGAGAAAGCCTGCGTTATCATATTTCTTATGACTTATTCTTGTGGGGAGTAACACCAAGCTGCCAAATGATTTTGACTGATCCTGAATCCATCCTCTTCATAAAGTAGAACGTAAAAATCCAAATAAGAAATCATAAAAATCAGATAACCTGTCATGTAGAACTTGTGGGAGCTGTGTGTTTCTTCAGTAACTTTTGATTTTCTTTGCCCTCATCTGTTTCTTTTCAGACAATGGTTTTTGGCACGCCAGTGTGGAACCACACAGAGTGCCACTGCAGCACCTGCTATTACCAAAAGATATGATGGACGGAAACTAGAGAAACATCCTGCAGTCCTCAGCCTGACCAAACTTTGTGTTTCCTTTCTCTCTTTATTGAAATGTGCAGTTTGTATGTACATTAAAATGTGTTTTAGATGTTGATGAACTTTTTGTGTGACTTGTGCAGAAATATCTGATAAATAAATATCTGATGCAAAGCTTGTGCGTAAAAGCAGTTGCAATTGCAGTTATGGGTTTTATTCTACAATTTGGGGGGGGGGAAGTAATATATACCCCAAAAAGTAAGGCAACAACAGTTACAAATGAAAGTTGTCATGATTAAACATCTGTCATTAGATCAGAGGCTCTGGCTGTTTCGATGCCTCTGAAATGGTGACGTTTACAGTCTGTCAGTTCTGATGATGTGTGATAAGAAAAAACTTCACTCTCTTGCAGACTGGATGTTCTCTGGGTACAACGCCTTACAATCCAAAGACAGGTGCTAACTGAACCATCCATAACAAGTGTGTGTAGTTGTCTGTGTGTTTTAGCAGTAACACAGTTTGCCTGGATCTGCACTCACTGTGCTGACTTCAAGTTGGATCAAGAAAAGTATGGGAGATGAAGGGATAAATTCAAGCCATACAAGAATGCAGTTTATTGTGGCAGCAACCGGTGCGAGTGGACTGCACTGTTAAATAATGAGGGGGATCTTTTTTGCATCATTCTGAGCTTTTTATTATTACAAAATTCAGAAACACAACATCAACTTGACTTGTGGAGTGACCCTGGGTCCCATGCGCCCTTTAGCTCATGAGTGAAACTGTTCTGCAGGAGAGAAACCAGCAGCAATGAGGCAGCTATGAACCTGACCCACTGCTTCACTTTTTTATTATGCTGGATGGAATAAGACAGAAGGCAGTATTCACGCCACTCAATTGTCTTCATGCTGGCCTCGTGTGGAGGTCGGAGCCCACCTGCAGGATTTCACCATGTGGTGGGCTCCAGTGTGTTCATGGAGACCCGGGCTGGTCCTCCCGAGGGGAACTCAGGAGCAAAGTGCACCCTGTGATTTTTGTGTCATTGAAGTAGTGGGATGCTTTGTTGACATGGGGAGGAAGAAGCACACGTTGTGTTCTCCCCTCCCCCCCTGCGTGCGCGTGCGTGTGCGAGTCTGGCAGCGTAACATCTGTGCGTACGCGGTCGTGATTGTTGTGAAGATGGCGGAGGGGGAGACAGAGAAGGAATATGACACACGGAAAGCTATCGAGGAGCTCCGAGAGCGGTTCCAGGGTCTGACTACAGCTTTGAAGGAGAGCTCGCGGTCTCCGCTGGAAGCCTCCCTGCATTTCTGCCAGGAGTTTTGTCAGGTTAGCCCCTCGCCCCGCTGCTCATCCCGGGCAGCCCTGCAGCCCCTGTGGCTTCCTGGCCGAGGATGCGCGTCTACGTTTGCTATAACAATGTAGCAAAGGAGCTAGCTGCCTCGCTAGCTGCCTGGCATTTCGAGATGGGGGGGAAAGGCACTGCGTGGTTTTCGGCTAATCTCCCAATGATGTGCGCGTGCGGCATGCACTTATTTGCAATGTCTGACCATCCGCGCGGCGATAAGTGACGGCAGTGTGTGTTTCGCTTGGCAAGTATCACTCGTATTTCCCAGGCCAGAAAGCTAATAGCAGATGAAAGCTGTTAGCTGGTATGCAGGGTCCCCTTATCCTGTGTAGTGGTCATGCTGTGCAAAAAAAAAGATAGCTACGTTAGCGAGATTTTCCTGGACGATTGCATTGATATGCACTCAAAAATGGGGACTGATGTGTGCTGCAGACAAATTGAGCGCTACAACTCTGCACCTCATGATCATTGAGTTTTTAGCGCTGTGTGAAAGGGGGTTACTGTTTGTGCCTTCCGACCAATGGATTTTTTTTTTCCAAGGGGCTAGCCCGGGCCTTTCGCACCAATCATTCTCATCCACCACATCACCGGACGCGTTAATTACAACGTTGTAGCACACTGTAGCAGAAAAATGTTTCGCTGATGTCAATGATAAAGGAATCGATCCGCTTGCAGCTGGGATGGGATTGTGATTTGAAAGGGGAGAGTGTCGTGGTGGTGGTGGTGGTGGTGGTGGTGTCCATTACACAGCCTCCCATTAATTAGCCCTGACCACGTAAATATGATTCGATGTCCCGTTTACTAGCGATGCAGCGTGGATTGTTGTTACAAATGACTGTTGGGAGGACATCGCTCTGTGTCTACTGTGCGTTGAGCGACAGAGAGGCATCATCCAACTTTAAAGTTAAAGGAGGAAAAAGGGGGCGAGGTTTGGGGTGTTCTCGTTTGTGGTTGAGTCGTAATAGAAATCTGTTACCAGGAGCACAACAGAGGGGCTGTTGGGGCTATTCAGAAGGAAAAAGAAATGTGTGGACCTGGACTGTGAAAGAAGTGCGGGTATTTGGATGGATGGATGAGAAGCACTGCTGCTGAAGGGAAGAAAGAAAGGGGGGATTAATGTTTCTTCTTTGCAGTAACTTGCAGTAACGGTTTCTGTACTCAGGCTTCTGTCTTTCTAGACTTTTGGTCAAAGAAACATAATTATAACTGAACAATAATCCAAATTCTTTGCGGTTTGTATTGTTGTGACTTTATATTCCTAAATCAAAAACAAACTGGTGCATTCTGAAATACAAAAAGATTCCACGTAAATTACCAGATCAAATACGATTGTTAAACCACAGGCATTTTGTCATGACACACCTTTTATGGATGAACTCGGGGATGATGAAGTGGTGACTCAAAGCCAAATTTTAATGACATGTCACCTGCAGCCAAAATGACACCACCACTGCTTAACAACACCGAATAAATTCATACTTAGTTATAGGTAGCAAAATGGATTGCAGGCTGTAATTGACCTATTTTCTTTGTTGAGTGAGGCATCAGTTTTTATTGGCTATTTAAAGCTTAAAAAGTTCCGAGGTTGTTGCACAGGGGCTCAGACGGAGTATCTTCTCAATTGTGCAATCTGGCACATCCCATTTTACATGAAGCTGAGAGAAGCAGTGATTTTTCCATCTTCAGAGTCTTAAATCTTTTAGTGTCGTCCTGATCATTGGCTCAAATGTTTGATAAATGTTTGAGATTTGCATGCATGCTGTTTTTTGTTTTTGTGAACCTTTTCATCCATTCATTCATTCATTCATTCATTCTAACGGAAGTCACAAAGTTGACATGTTATTTTTGTAACATTTTTTTGTTCTTTTTCTTCCCCTCAGGTCCTGGTAGAACATGCTGGTCGTTGGAAAACTGACGAGGATCCACTGCCTTTGTTGGAGGTGTACACCGTGGCCATCCTCAGCTTTGCTAAGGCTGCCTCCTGTCTCTCCTCCGAATGTG
Source organism: Malacoctenus triangulatus (assembly GCA_032274725.1). NCBI lineage: Eukaryota > Metazoa > Chordata > Actinopteri > Blenniiformes > Labrisomidae > Malacoctenus > Malacoctenus triangulatus. The sequence goes on along the minus strand of JAUESE010000057.1, from coordinate 57,691 downwards.
AAAACGTGCCACTCCTACTTGAGAAATTAGCACTGTGAGTAGAAAGAGTGATGTCGTTTTGATTGAAACCAATGATTTTCAGGTGCAACAGTGTGTTTACCTTGTTAGTTACCCTGTCTACTAATTCGTGATGCATAAATTGGGCCTAAATAATTCAGATCTTGGATGCACCAAGAAAAAAAAAATTGGACTGGCAACACATTTACATTCACAAGTCCACCGTGACTGATCTTTTGTCCATTCATCAATGTTACACGTAAAATTTCCTTCGTTTGACAAGAAAACCCTGTTAATGAGAATCTTTTTGAGAGAAAAAACAAAAACCTTAAAATTATAAACAACAATTCAATAAGCACAAAGTGAGTTTGCAAATTAATTTATATGAAAAATGAAATTTAAATTCAACAACTGCTTCAGAACCTCCCTGACTCCCTTTGGCTTTAGATCTGTCAATTGGGATCTTTTTTTTTATACTGTGAGATGCCTTTGGATTTTATGTTCAAACACTGTTGGAAGTTGCAAACAGGGAGCTCACTAAAGTGCGCCTTTCAGACGCGCTTAGACAGTGTGCAATAGCAGGATGAATGTGTGATATCAGCCATTTATACCACATCACAAAGAAGAGTGTGTGGTGGTTCATTCATTGTTAGTGGCTAACTTTGGTTTTCCTATGGTCAAAGCCATGACCCAGTAAAACATGGCTGCTTTCACTGCAAAGATTTTCTGAAAACATAAACGATGTGTCGCCAGTGAGACAAGTGCCAATGTATGATGGACACCTTCTGCAACACTTCCATTCCACTGACACCTGAACGATTGCAATGTTAGCACCATTTGGTTGAAAGAACGCCATGGGAATCCGAACAGTTTAAACTCTTTTAATATACTCGTGGTGTGTCAGAAAAGAAGTTTATAATAGCCGTTTCCTATCAGCACAATCAAAGAGGATTGTTGTCTGGAGCCAGTAGCAGATTTATCATGTGATGTAAGTCATGGTTTAGTAAAGCCAGACAGAGGCAGCCCCTTCTTAGAGGTTGATGGTCAAATTGGACAAGGTTTTGTTGGTGGGGTGGTTTTCCCGGTGGAATTGTGTTACTTTTGTATGCACTTGTAGACTTGCCATTTCAAGTCAAGTCAATTTAATTGTAAAATATGCTATACATGGTCGATATAACGGATAGATGAAATTGCAGTCCTCTCTGACCCATGGTGCAAACAGGCAATGTCATAAAATAAAACAAGTCAAATAAACAATATAAAAAGTATTAACACTAGATTATAATAAAATAGAAAAACATAGAATAGGATAGGGTATAAAACAGCTGAAATAAACAATATAAACAATGTACCAGTAATAATATGCACTCAATGCAAAGAATATTGACAACTGCTTTTAGCGTGCAACAGCTAATGTGCCGATAGGGTGACCAAACACCTTATTTACGCCAATATGACTGTAAGCCTATATATTGATGCATTAAGTGTTCAAAAAATGTGTCAAAAAATGGCAGGCGGGGAGAGAAAATACATCAAAATTCCACAGGAAATTTATAAATTGAAAGTGGGGAACAATCCTCAAACAGCCTGCTGAAAGCAGTTGACCACTGTATGATGTGGCCCAATGCAGTCGAAAGGGTTGAGGCTGTATGAAGAATAGAACAGAAGAATAGTTTGGGGCCTCTTAGGGATGCACCAAACCTTAGACATGAAGCTGCAGAATATCTTCTCGAATCAGTTTTCAGTCACGCAGTTAAACTATTACTGAATTGTGAAATGAGATGGTGGTTGTTCAGATGATCGCTCTGAGTATTGCATTGGTAGGTACATTTATTTTAGAGGACCTAAAGTCATTTATATGCTTTGCTGGATGTAAATGTGCCACTGCTGTGTACTTATTACCCCATTCATTTGACTCAAGACCGCTTGTTACATTTTTATTCCACACATTACTTGATGGAATGAACACTGTGAATAGCCACACGTGTGTGGTTCCCCCTTGTTTTGTGGAGTATGTGCACATCCTTGACCTAAATGTGGCTTTAACAAATGAGTGTGTGGGATTCACAGGAGCTGTGCAGAGCTGCTGCTCTTACTGCCCCAGCATGTCCCTGGTGCCTTATGGGAAGAGTTTCAGTCCTCCATCAAGGTCAGTATCCCCGCGGCCGATGGTGTCAGGCTTGTCTTCGCAATGATAAACAGTGTGGAAAAAAATATGTAGTAATTAGAACACATTTGTTCCACTCAGCCTTGATGTTGTAAAACTTGTGTGAAGATGTTGAGCTTTGTGGACTGTGTTTACAATGAACTTTGTGAAAAAAGTGTGCGACTTGTGCGGAAATCAAAAATGTCAGACCACTGACATGATGAGGTGATATGAAATGACTTTGTTTGAATGTGTAACTGCCTGACATTTAGTCTTTTTTAAAACATGTTTCTTTGTCTTCTCTTGTAGTCGGCACACAGCCTGTTGCAGGAGAGTGGGAGCACACAACTCTGCCTAGTCTCAGTTCTGGCACAGCAGGATGGTGTCTGGTCCAACACGACATTAAGCAGCATCTTGTCCAATCAGATTTCTCAAACTGAGAAAGGTTAGTCGTTGTGTGTTTTTTAAAAAAAGGACTTCAAAGCTTGGCACTCAAACTGAAACCGCTCTAATTTTGATAATTCTTGTTAAGTGTTTGTCGCATTTGTCTGTTGAAAGTTCATTCGAATCACAATGACAGGAGAGAAGATGAAGTGCCTATTTCATCATGATATTTGAAGTTATCGTGTGTTTCTTTTAAAACCAGATTGTTGCACAATTTTGACATCTTCATGGTGAATTGCTGCAGTTCCTGGTGCATTTTATGGGTTGCTCCAGGTTTTCATTGGTCGTGTTCAGCTGCTTTCTCTCCTTCTCTCTCTCCCCTCAGTCCATGAGTATCTTGAAATGGAAGGTCCTATGCTTCTTAACATGCGAATCAAGCACCTTATCAAAGTGGACAGCATTGACAAGGCTGCTGTCCTTGCAAAGTTGTGCTCCGAGTATCCAGGATATGAAGGAAAAGGGAACTTCAAACAGACCTACTTGCTTTGTATCTGCATGACAAAAAGTCAGGAGCAGCTAATGGAAGAGGTAAATAAAAAACCCAATTCTTTGTAGGCTGGTGTGTAGCTTATCTTACCAGTTGTGTAGAGATGGTGCAAAAGCTGTGAAAAATTATTGGTGCAGTGATATGTCAAGTGAGCGTATTTGAATTGCGACTATGTCTATGTTCTTCTATTCGTCCTGTGACGAATAAACGTTATTTGTATTGTAAATGTTATTTTAAATGTCTCATTAAGGGAAAAAAAAGAATTGCCATTCTCTAAAATTGAACTCAGATTCATTGTTGTGGGATACTGACCTCATACTGGTGCACAGTATCACACAGTATGACTGAAACTTTCTGGACTTCATCCAAGTGACACTTTCTCTGTTTTGTTTTCTTTTTTAATCCTTGACAGATTGCCTCAATAGATTGTAAGGATGCTCTGGAAATGATTTGCAACTTGGAGTCAGAAGGAGATGAGAAAGGAGCTCTCAGCCTGTGCACTGTCTTTCTCAAGCGACAACTCCTCCAAGGAGATGTTTATTGTGCCTGGTATGATGGATACACTTCTAAAAAAAGTCATTCTCTCTATTTATTATGCACTGACCTTTTTACCAAGGATAAATAAAGGTATTAACACTCGCATGCCCCATGTCAAAGGCATAAACAGTGCTGTTGGTATGATGGATGTAATATTTATTGAAACATTCATACAATTTGTGAGGTGCATCACTGGAATATTTGTAGGCTTCAGGTGAATAAGCAGAGGGTTTAAATGTTTTACAGCCATACATCCTACTCACAGATACTTCTGGTGTATTCCCTTTCAAATCTGAACCTGTTCTGTTTGTGAATCTTTGCAGGGAACTCACACTGTTCTGGAGTAAGCTTCTCATGCGTCTGAAGTCGTCTGCTGATTCATTTCTTGGCCACAGCAAGGAGATGGCTCTTCTCTGCAGGAGCGTCTGTCACATCCTGTTCCTCATCAAAGTAGTCCAAAATGAGGTGAGAAAAACTGTAGGATCTATTTACAAGTCTGACCTTACTCATCACATTAACAATGACTCTTCGGGAAGCATCAGTTGAATTGGCCCTAAAGAAATCATTCTTGGCATTCATTTTTTACATTATTGTACTCTTAGGTTGGAGAAGTGGGGCTTCCGGTATGCGTAGAAATGTGCATACAGGCTCTGAAAATGACCTCGAGTGACCATAAAGACAGCAAGTCTACCATCTGCAAGACTATTTCCTGCCTCTTACCAACTGATCTCGAAGTTAAACGTGCATGCCAGCTGACTGAGTTCCTTGTGCAGCCAACAGTTGACTCATATTATGCTGTGGAATCCCTGTACAACGAGCCCGACCAAAAGCCCGAGGAAGACGGGAGTGTACCAGTGCCCAATTCCTTACGCTGCGAATTACTGCTGGCCTTGAAGACACAGTGGCCTTTTGATCCAGAGTTCTGGGACTGGAAAACCCTGAAACGCAACTGCTTGGCACTGATGGGAGAGGAGGCAGCTATTGTGTCATCTATCGACACACTCAATGACACAGACGAACAGGAGGTGGAGAGTGCACTCGGCAAACTCCCTGAGTACAGAGATCTGGAAGATTTTCTTCTGACCACTACAAATGAACTCAATGAAATTACAGATGAAAAAGAGAAAAACAGAGAAGCTAAAAAACTCCGGGAGCAGGGTTTTGTTTCTGCTCGATTCAGAAATTGGCGGGCCTACATGCAGTATTGTGTTTTGTGTGACAAGGAGTTCTTGGGGCATCGAATAGTTCGCCACGCTCAAAAGCATTTCAAAGATGGAGTGTATCTTTGTCCAATTTGTGCTGACAGCTTTGAAAGTAGGGAGGTCTTGGAACCGCATGTAGCATCACATGTGAAACAATCTTGCAAAGAGAGGCTAGCTGCAATGAAAGCTGCGAGAAAGGTAAGCAAACCGCCTCAGTCTCCTAAAAGTCCATCAAAATGTCCTAAAGCTGTTGCCAAGACAAGCATGAGCCCTGGTAAACCTGAACCTCCAATTAGCGACCAATTAGCAGTCCCTATCAAGGCGGAACAAGCGACATCTGAAATACAGATAAGTCAAGACTGCTTCTGTCCTGTTAAAAACTGCTCAAAGGCTTTCAAGTTTTTCCGTAACCTCATGGCTCACGTCAGATCTCACAAGGACGACGAAGAGGCTATGAGGTTTTTAGAAATACAGAAACAGAAAGTGGTGTGTCAGTATTGCAGGAGGCAGTTTGTTAATGTCAGACACCTGAATGATCACCTGCAGATGCATTGTGGTAGCAAACCATACATATGCATTCAATTAGATTGCAAAGCCAATTTTAATTCAAATTCAGAGCTTCTCATGCATAGAAAAACACACTCGGAATTTAAGGCCCAGTGCATGTTCCCAAACTGTGGTCAAGTGTTCAGTGAGGCTTACTTGTTGTATGATCATGAGGCTCAGCATTACCTTACTTATACATGCCAAACAGATAACTGTGGTAAAATATTTTACTCACAGTCACAATTTCTTTCGCATCAAGCAAACCATTGTGCGAATGCTGCTGTAAACAGTGGTTCCATCGTAAATCAGACCCCCCCCACTGCTGCTAAAGTAGAAGTGCCACCTGAAAGCACCATTTGCAAAGAAGAAACATGTTCTGCAACTTGTCTGGACAAGGTCAGCGCAGATGTTTATATGAAGGAGGAAACAAAGTCAAACACATCAGCAGATGTTGCCATCGAGTCCATTCCCTTCAAAGTCAAACACTCAATCGAAAGCATGCTGAATCCCGCAGGAGATGCCGAAATGAACCAGCTTGATAAAGGCTACGATCCACAAACCATGTCCACTCCAGCGCTGGCTGATGTGACTCTTCCGCCGGCAACTTTGCTTTTACCCAATAATGTAGCTGGACAAAGGGAAGTTACTCCAGGGTATCCTGTCCCCAATGTATCAAATCCTGTGGCAAGTCAACAAGGGGAAGTGGTAAACACTGTGCAAGGCAATGGATTTCAGAAAATGATGCCACAAATGATTTCTCCAAATCAAATCAAGACAGAAATCCCTTGTTCGCTGCAAGGATATACCAGTGGCACACCTGCTGTTACTGCTGGCAGTGAAGAGAACTTACATTGCTGCCCGTATAATGATTGTACGAGGGCGTACAGTACCAACAAAAGCCTTTCACGGCACGTAAAGAAGCAACACCCTGAAATATTTGAAGACTGGAAATTGGCAAAAAAATATAACAAAGTGGCCAAAATTACTTCAAAAAAAGTACCAAGTGTCCCGGCGACCACAAGTCAGCCCCAGACCGCGGGAAGCAGGCCGGCAGAACAGCCAGGGATACTATGCAACAAACCTGGGATGCAGCAAGTAAGTTACCCAATGGAATGCTCAAGCTCCCCCACCCAGTGTTACCCTGGTTCAATGGACCCTGTGCCTATCACTCCGATGGTAAACCCTACTTTGTATCCATCGTGGGGAACCCAGAACAATCCCAGTGGGATGATGCAGTCAGACATGTCTCAGTCGTGGTCTTCACCTCCTATGAATAACTGCTATCCAGATGCCTTTAACATGAATGAGTATCCCTCTCGGAGCTATACTCAATGGCAGCCGGATCCTTACCAGTCCACGTCGGCTCTCCCACCTGATCGAGACCATTCAATGGCAGCTATACCTGTTCCCCCAATGTCAAATGCTCCTCCTTCAGATTCAAGCTTGATGTCTCAATATGTATCCAGTTCTCTGATGCTTGACAATGGTGGACAAATGCATAATGGAGGAAATCAGTATGGACTTGTGCATCCAGAAGGTAATGGGGACAATGTAGATGCGAGAAAGAGCAACGTGAGCATGCCTTCACAGTTGGACAACGGCAACAGCATGTCAACAATCGATAGCCTTCCTGAAGGAAGTTACCATACTCCGTACGCTCAAAGTGAGAGTTCCTGCCTCACTCAGTGCTCCTCAGTTGATATTCCCATCAAATGTCAGAGTCCTGAGCCTCAACTCCCAATAAAACCTCCTAGTGATATTCCAAAAACAGAGACTACCCCAACTCCTGGTTACGAACAAGTAGACAACTCTGTTGATAGTGTTCTCAGTCCACAAAGTGTCATTCAAACTGACTTTCCTTTCGATGAGGACTGTCCCAACGTTGATTGCGAGGCAAATCCTGTCGACGAAAAAGGAGGGGACCCGGAGTCCCAGAAAGCAAAGCGCAGCAGGTTGAGCAAGCGGACCAAATGGCCAGCAATCATCAAGGATGGCAAAGTCATCTGTCGGAGATGTTTCAGAGAGTTCACAAGCACCAAGTCTCTCGGGGGCCACCTGTCAAAGCGCTCACAGTGCAGACCTTTAGATGAGATTGACCTGACAGCTGATCTGCCAACATCGTTCCTTGATTTTCTCAATGACCCTCATGTTCCTGACACGAATGGAGCAATATACAACATGCCAAATGGTGATTTTGCACAGGAATCTTGTAGCTTGACCACACTGACCTCGCCTATTGTATTGAAACAGGAGCCTCAGAATACCAATATCATGGACTTCCCAAACTCCTTCTCCGTGTCTCCTGAAAACCAGCAAGACAAGGCTGCAGAATTGACGAATCCGCCTCTTGCTGCACCTTATCAACAGGATCATCTCATTGAAATTTCACATGCCTTTCAACGGCTGGATTTGATTGAGGCCACACAGGGGAAGATGCGGATTGCTCTGTCCTCTGAGCAAAATGTCAGCCAGGGATTAACGCGCGAGACCACTGTTGAGATGGAAAAAAGTAAAACACTTAGCAAAAGTGATGACAAGCCCCCTGAGAAAGTTCCTAAACCTTTTAAATGTGACCAGGATGATTGTGATTATTCATTCATGACGAAGGAAGCACTATTCAAACATCTGACTAAAATGCATGATTACTCAAATGAAATGATTGAAGAACTGAAAAGAACTCCCTCCAAGTTGTCTCCGTACCCTTGTCAGATTTGTCCCAAGACTTTCACAAGAACAACTGGACTGAGGATTCACTACGAAAAAGTCCACCGACTTTCAAAGGCAGAGATGCAGAAGCTGAAGATCAGTGCTCGAAACAGACGCGCATTCAGACTGAACAAAGACGATTCAAATGTTGGTAAAGGGACCAGTGATGCCAACACCAGTCTAATTGCACCTTCTGCATCTGCAATACCTGTTATAAAACAAGAGCCACTTGACATTGCAATTGTACCTCAATCAGGCAATGAGACAAATCCCGAAGTTTCTCATATCACTCTGGAAGAGGTGGTGAAACAAGGCCCAACACCTGAGGTGTTAACAGTCACACGTCTACCATCACCTCAGAACTATTTGGCTGAAAGACCATTTGGGGAGGAGGAGGAAACTTCAGCTCCTGAAAAAAATTTAGGGGAACCAAAATTGGCAGTGAACAACCCAAGCCCAGAAATAAAGATACAACACATTTCGAGAGAGCGACTTAGTCCTACCTGCAAAGCAAATGTGCAGCTTGACAATTTTGATATATCCCTGACAAACGAAGTGGAGCCAAAACCTCTTCTGGCACCTACTCTTTCACCCTCTGAAAAACCCAGTAGCTCCAAAAACATACAGATGAAGGAGGAAAGAAAAGATAAGTTCCAAAAAAGGTTGAGCCTCAAAATGTGTGAAGCAGACAATGCTTACAGCCCATATAGACCGTATCGCTGTGTTCATGAAGGCTGCACAGCAGCATTTACCATCCAGCACAATTTAATCCTCCATTACAGGGCCATGCATCAAGCATCCCTACCTCCTAACAAAGCGGAACCTGACACAGACATCACCAATGTGATTGATGGACAAGATGGCAGCGAAAGCATCGGATCGGACCACGAAGTCAGGTGTCAAGTGAAAAACTGTTCAAGGGTGTTTAAGGGAATCACAAGGCTAGTGCAACATTACCTCTTACTTCACAAGTTCACCCGTGACAAAGCCACCTCCATGATGGCCAGCATGACAATAGAGACTTTTAACTGTGACCGGCCCGAGTGCGCACTCCCCTTCAACTCTGTGGAGAAGTACATTGAGCACATAAAGAATTTCCACAAAGAAATAGCTATATCTGAGAGAGGCTCAGTGGATCCAACGTTTCGGTGCGAGTATGATGATTGCGACCGTGTGTACACTACGAAATCCAACCTCCTCCGCCATCTGATCAAGAAGCACGATTATGTCTATGATCCCAAAGCAAGTGATGGAAGAAGGACTAAATCTGTGGGGCTTTTCCCTGGGATAAACAATGGCAAGGAAAACATGGAGAACAAGTTCAAAGTGAAGAAGAAAAACACTAAAAAAAAAGAGGGGAAATCCATTGAACACTGGACCAGCTTTGGAAAGCCAACACTAAAATCTCATGAAGAGGCATCAACCATGTGCATCAAGAAGTTCGCCCTGCAGTATCCATGCATGATCATAGGCTGCGATGCAGTGGAGCGGGCAGAAAGGAGTATATTTAAGCATTACACCACTCATGGCCTCACAGAAAGATACATCGAAGATCAGAGGAGTCAGTTCATCTTCTGTAAAAAGTACTCACGCTCCAGATTCAAAGATGCAAACAAAACGGAGGGCGCCAGCTCGTCTTCCGAGGAGACGGAGCCAGAGGATGGGGAGAGGCCCGGCGACCAGAAAGCAGATGAACTGTTAGACAGAATAGGCCAAGACGACAGCAAGCTGTCCAACGACGACAGTGCAGAATCTCAAGCTTCCACTGGGGCAGAAGGAGTAGCGAAACGAGGGCGTCCCAGAAAACCTGCACATCCCACACCAGCTTGTCCAGAGAGGATGCAGACCCTTCGGAACCGTTTGACTGTTAACAGTTCAAGAGAGAACTCAAATCCTGGTACGCCTACAGGCCAAGATCAACGCGATGACGGAGTCATGCCAGGGTCTTTTAGGCCCTTAGGCCTCGAGGATTCCTTCCTAAAGTTCTTGGAAACCTCAGAGTCAACGCACTGTTCAAAGCGCAAATTAAATGAAAAATCTAGTGCTGAACTGCCAACTAAAAGACAACTGACTCAAAAACAGAAATCTGCAACGAAAAGTAAAACAAACGAGGAATTTAGAAGCTTTGAAAATCTCGTTGACTTCCGAAACCCGTTAAATCTCAAATCTGTAAGTAATGTAAAGATTGTAATGGATAAAACATTGTCAGACGGTGCTGATCTTTTGCTCAAGCAACTACAAGATATGAAGCCCATGGTTATAATTAAAAAGTGGCTTTATAGCGGATCATAGCCCACTTAACTTGTTTTCAACGCAATCTTACTCAGGATTTGAGAAGTTATGCTGCAGAATGGTTTGTTATTGCATCAAATTTCCAACTGTTAACAGTCATGGTCACGTTTAACAAGGAAAATGGCCTATTTTGTACTTACTGAAAAAAATGTCTCAGATGATTTTAAGTATGTATGTTAGTCATAATAACCAGGTAATCTATAGGGCATAGATTTTAGAAACATGTTTGTATTTATGCTTAGTACTGAAGATGTTTTTTCTTTCTTTTGCTAAATTGAGACTTTAAAAAAAAAAAAACAACTACGTTTTTTATACATCCCTATGGGATTTCAAGTTCTGTTTGTATTTATTTTATCCTTTTTCAACACTAGTAGACCTATCTGTAATATTTACATGTCTTCCACAAAGTGTTCAATAAAACGTTACTGGTTCTTTTTGTAGAAAAATGGAATGGCATCTTGTTTGTTGTGCTCGCATGCTTGAATCAACATTAACTGGTTCAAAGGATAAGCTTTGTATCGCAGCCAAGGGGGCATTGCATGTACACAGGCCTATATTTTACTTTTGTACTAAAATCACTTGAGTTAAAGTCCTCAAGTAGCTCCCATAAAATGTACTTTAACTATTAAGTTGTTGTGGTTTCAAAGAACACATACATTTTCCCCAAAGTAGCCAAATGTAGCTGGCAGGTGACACCATGGTTTGAGACCCTCGACTGTCGGAGGAGCTTCCGCGTGTTTCCCTGTCAACGATAGCTGAGCAGGTAATCTTTGTGCTTCTACACGTTGCCTGGCACCGACATTAAATTTTTCCCTGGAATGGCGTTTTTTTTCCCCCCCAGCAGACAAAACATTCAACAGTTGCATCCAAAATAACATAAAACATACACAACACAACATGCACAATTTGACTAGTGAAGGGTACAGCAGAAACACCAAGTTGATGTCATTCTACAACAAGTGGATTGGAGACCTCTGGACTTGATTCAGTCTTTATTGCTCAATAAAATTTAGAGGTGTTTTTGAATAGTTTGGTTTAGTACAATCATTTGCTTTGTCTGATTAACATGGAAAAGAAAAAGCAAAGGAGAGACCAAAAATGCATCAAAACACAAAGAACCGA
>JAUESE010000057.1:27645-38603 GCA_032274725.1 Malacoctenus triangulatus | reverse complement strand
TCTCTCTCTCCCTTAAATCACCTCACCCCACCTGAGCGCTGATGACTCTCACCTGCGCATCAGGCAGAGGAGGAGGGGCCAGGGAGAGAGCGGGAGAAACATGAGCCGCACGTAACAAGAATCAAAATTTAGCCTAAACATTTGCATTTGATTTCATGGCTTCTTATTTCCGCATTTCATCAGTGGTTCCGGAACTGGAACGGGTGATTTTTTAGGAGTTCCGGTTCCGCGATGCAAGGAGGCACCACCTCAAGTCTTCAGGAAAAGCATTGCTGTTGCTGACAGATGAAGATTACAGGAGGGTTAAAATCTACACTCCTGACAATTTAAAAAGCAACTTGAGGCACTGCTTTCAGTTCCGCAAGAAGCTGGAAAAAATCACAATCATCTACAAAACAATAATGTAAAATATTTAAAACGGGAAAAAAATCATGCAACAACCAGCAACTTAAAGACCTCTTTGTTAACACTACAACTAAGGCATACTCAAAGAGGAGATGGGGAGGGATCGGGGGCAAAGAAACCAGTATCAAATCTGTATGCTAACTTTTATCAGCTATTGAATTTGTTGTTTTTCCATCTGATCTCATGCTCTTGACCTGATATTAAGTTACCTGAACATACATTTTCATTCAGTCAAGTGAGGAGGTGTGAGTAGGAGTGGGTGCTGTACACTATATATAATTTCTTGCCTTCTGGGAAAATGAATAAGCTAAGTTTGAGTTCTTGATGGGTTTTGGCCTGTTTACTGTACTTGAAAGTTAGCAAAGAAGCTTTTTGGGAATCCAGAAACAACCAAATACACACCTAAAAAGTTGGAAGCTGCCACTTGTTCAAAGTTACTACAAAGTCTTGTTTGAAATTAGAAATCAAATGAACAATGTCGAAAAATTCGGGTGCCAAATAACTTAAAGCATAAATATACAACATGAACATAAAAACACAAAACATTGAAAACATAAAAACATTGATCATTTCCCCCCTGAGAGATATTTGAGTGCAGCTCATCCAGCCAATAAGACAGGGATGTGGGAACTTGCTGAAATAGCACATGTTGCGCACTCCAGTCTGTCCTCCAGCAGAAAAGTTTTGTAAGTTTATTGAAATTTGTGGGAGAACTGGGTTTGACTTGAACATTGTATGAAATATGATACATATATTTTTGGATTTTTGACGAAGTTATCTAATGATGTGTGTCAATGCCATGTTTTGTTGTTTTGGTCTTAACTGAATTTTCAAAAATTCCTTCAAACTTTATTCCCTCAAAAATTATTATCAATTAGTAGATGTTTATTGTATGTATGGTGTGCAGGTTTTTTGATAAACCAAAGAACTGATGGAAGTTTTAATGGTGGTGTTTTTTCCCCCATTTGTTTCAGTTTGCTGTGAATATGTTCAGAACATTACCTCCATCGTCCAACCCCACTGGAGCAGAGTTTGATCCTGAAGAGGATGAACCAACACTTGAAGCTGCATGGCCACACCTTCAGGTTTACCTTTAATTACTTTATGGGCTTTGCAATGAAATAGGAAAAGACTTAATTTTTAATGTTTGAACCGACCTGCTTTCACGTGAAAATGCTGAAGTATATATCCCAGACCCATATGTGGCACTTGCACACGAAACTCAACCAATGATAGCTGTAACACAAAAGAGAGGTGGTTAAAGTTGATAGAATCCAAGCAAAACAAGGATATAAAGTGCACGAGCTGACACTTAAGTTCAAATTTGTGAAGACATACTTGTGTTCATATCGCCTTAACAATGGGCAAAAATGAAAAAAAAAATACTATGTTTTTGATTGATTTGGCACATTTCTATTAGCTGTGCTGGCTTATTATTGGCCATGGCCAAAAGTTTTGAGAACGACACAAATATTGCATTTTCACAAAGTCTGCTGCTTCAGGGTTTTTAGGTGTTTTTGTCAAATGTTTCTATGGTATCATGAAATACAGTGAGAAGCATTTCATAGGTATCAAAAGCTTTTTATTGAGAATTACAAAGAATTCATGCAGTAAGTCAATATTTGCAGTGTTGACCCTTTTTTCAAGACCTCTGCAATTCTCCCTGGCATGGTGTCAATCAACTTCTGGACCGAATCCTGACTGATGGCAGTTCATTCTTGCATCATCACTGCCTGGAGTTTGTCTGAATTTGTGGGTTTTTGATTGTCCACCCACCTCTTGAGGATTGACCACCAGTTCTCAATGGGATTAAGATCTTGGGAGTTTCCAGGCCAAGGGCCCAAAATCTTAATGTTTTGTTCCCCGAGCCAATTTTTTTATGACTTTTGCTTTATGGCAAGGTGCTCCATCATGCTTGAAAAGGCATTCTTCACCAAACTGCCCTTGGATGGTTGGGAGAAGTTGCTCTCGTAGGAAGTTCTGGTACCATTCTTTATTCATGGCTGTGTTTTTAGGCAAGATTGTGAGAGAGCCCACTCCCTTGACCAAAAAACAACCCCACACATGAATGGTCTCAGGATGCTTTACTGTTGGCATGACACAGGACTGATGGTAGCGCTCACCTCATCTTCTCCGAACAAGCCTTCTTCCAGATGCCCCAAAGAATCGGAAAGGGGATTCATCAGAGGAAATGACTTTACCTCAGTCCTCAGCAGTCCAGTCTCTGTACCTTCTGCAGAATATCAGTGTGTCCCTGATGTTTTTACTGGAGAGAAGTGGCTTCTTTTCTGCCCTTCTTGACACCAGGCCTTCCTCCAAAAGTCTTCGCCTCACTGTGCGTGCCGATGCACTCACACCTGCCTGCTGCCATTCCTGAGCAAGCTCTGCACTGTTGATGGCCCGATCCTGCAGCTGAAACAACTTCAGGAGACGGTCCTGTTGCTTGCTGGACTTTCTTGGGCGCCCTGGAGCCTGTTTGGCAACAATTGAACATCTCTCCTTGAAGTTCTTGATAATTTGATAGACGGTTGACTGAGGTGCAATCTTACTCGCTGCTACAAACCTCCCTGTTAGGCCCTTTTTGTGGAATTCAATGATGGCTGCACGTGTTTCCTTGCAGGTAACCATGGCTAGCAGATGAGGAATAATGGTGTCAGGCACTATCTTCCTTTTAAAGTGTCCAGTCACTTAATCATGACAGATTGATCTCCAGCCTTGTCCTCATCAACATGCACACCTGTGTTAATGTGTGTGACACCTGTGTGTCACTGAAAATATGTTGACTGGTCCTTTTGTGGCAGGGCTGAAATGCAGTGGAATTTTTTTTTTTTTTTTTGGGGGATAAAGTTCATTTTCAAGGCAAAGAGGGACTTTGCAATTAATTACAGTTGAACTGATCACTCCTCATAACATTCTCGAGTATTTGCAAATTGCCATTATAAAAACTGAAACAGCAGACTTTGTGAAAATTATTCGTTGTGTCATTCTCAAAACTTTTGACCATGACTGTAGAGTCACTAGGATAATGTTATTGTTAATTTAACTCATTGTTCGTGGTCATGTGTAGCAATTTATTGTCAAATAACTGTGTTTACATGTTTAAATCACAACAACAACAAAATCTACATAAATGACACTTATCAACAGTTTATATACCCTGATTTTGCACTGATAAAATGCTCACGGGTTGAAACAAATGGGTTTGAAGGATAGAAAATGTGATCCTTACCAGTGATCTGTTTGTCAACTGTGTGGATGTTTAAAAGGTTGGTGAGTTTCTTAGCTTCTGACAGATCCTTGAATCATCCACTGATTTTTCTGGCTTCTAAGTCATGGGGAAAGCAATTGGCTTGGTAAAGGACCTTTGGGAAAAGGTAATTGTTTTGTTTAAAACCATAAAGGGATTTTAAAAGAAATTAAGGGAGTGACGATGCCAATCAAAAGTGTTCAAACTTGAATAAAGAAGTGCAAAATGGTTCATTCTGTTGAAACCAAAGCAGGCAACTCAAGTCAACCAACAAAAATTGGAAAAGGCAAAAGAATTTGAAGGAAGAGTGGGCAGCTTTACCATCAGACAAATTAAAGAACCTAATCTACTATGACCACAATCGTCTGTTGTCAATATGATTTAAAATCAGTAAACATACTTGTCTGACAATATATGTCTTTAACCAACAACTGAAATATAAAAGGTTTTTGCATTGTCATTAATTTTGTCTGATAAATGGCCCCAAATTTTTTTTTTAATCTACCAGAGTATGAATAGTTATGAACACAACTGTAGAAAGCTGCATGCCAACTTATCAGCCATGAGGTGCTATAGGCAATATTTTACACTTTTATGTACAACAGCCCATATTTGTAGCGTCAAACAGGTTGGGGGGGAGGGGGGTCATGACACTCCTGTCCAGCACTGTCTTGCTATGTGTGTCCCTACCAAGACTGTTATTCAGGCCTGTGTCAGCTGCTCTGTAACTTTGGATAGCTACTGTAAAAAGGCAGGACCATGAAGGAGGGGAGAAGACGGAATGTAAAGGGAGTGAAAAGGGTGGCCAAAGCCAGGCAGTACTTCTTTTTGTTTTTGATTTTTAAAACCAGGTGCTCACAAGCACCTCCAAGTGGTCTAAATTTACCACAGTCACCCACAGTGACTTCAGAGTTGAATGAATTTCTCTTCATTTATGCTTGCTTGTATTTTGTTTCTGTTGCAGCTCGTCTATGAATTTTTCCTTAGATTTTTGGAATCGCCTGACTTTCTGCCAAACATCGCAAAGAAATACATCGACCAGAAATTTGTGATGCAGGTGATTGTGTCAGCAAATGCCTCCCAAATAATTAGAACAAAGAGGAAATGACAAAAATAAATGGTCTGCATATAAATATCATGTTAATATGTAAATCTCCTGGTGTTGTAGCTCTTAGAACTTTTTGACAGTGAGGATCCAAGAGAAAGAGACTTCCTGAAAACTACCCTCCACAGGATATACGGAAAGTTTCTGGGACTAAGAGCTTACATAAGAAAACAGATCAATAACATTTTCTACAGGTCAGTGGTGCCCTCCTATTTCATGTTTAATTCAACAAATATATCAAAGGAAGTGAATAAGAAATCATTTGGTTTGTTATTAATGAATCTGTTGCTTCTTGCAGGTTTATTTATGAGACAGAACACCATAATGGTATTGCTGAACTGCTAGAAATACTTGGAAGGTATGATGGCCTTTTGTCAAATATACAGCTTTTATGAAATGTTTATACCACATAATTAGTCCTTTTTACTGATCACAAATAAACCACAGGAAGAAAATGATTTTCAATTATATCTCATGATTTTTTTCCTTATAGCATAATCAATGGATTTGCCTTACCATTAAAAGAAGAGCACAAGATTTTCCTGTTAAAGGTTTTATTGCCCTTGCACAAAGTCAAATCACTCAGTGTCTACCATCCACAGGTATGTTTTGAACACAATAAGGCATTATAACCTTGATGCATGTTATATCATTAAAGTTGTGTGGAATGAAGTTTTTTGTAGAGAGATGAAATGTGTGTCTTTCACCTTTTGAAGATGTGTTTGTTTTTGCCAAAACCTGCTGTGAGTTGTCTTGTACTTCTCTTCCGGGGAACAGCAGTGGCTCTCTGGGGGCTTTTCTACCACAGAAAGGTTTTATTTGCTCCGCTGTTTCAATGATGCAGGTGAAAAACCTACCTCAATTTAGGGAAAAAGCTAAACAACACTCAGTTGAGTGGAAAGTATTTTTCCCATTACCCAGTATTCTCAAGAGGGTGAACCTGAGTGATGAAGGCTGATTTGTTCTACAAAATGCAGTGCTGGCCTTCACATCTGCATTCTGTGTGTTTGTCACCCTGTTTTGCTTTGTTGAAATATCACTGGAAATATACAAAAATTTAAAGAACTAAACTTTCTTTAAGTGTACAACCATCAAAGCTCTAGGTAGTTTTTTGCTTCTGAATTTACACACTTTCTTGAAAAGTTGCCAACACCATACTTCCTTGTAAGTCTTCTGACTTTCCAAATCCTTGCGAACATCCTTTTATTTTTTTATTTTTATTTTTTGGTGAAGAATGACCAGAAATAAATGTATTGACTTTTTTATTGGATACAAAGATGAAATCTGACACAGAGTTTTATAAAATAATTGCTGCCTGTGGTTCTCTATGGGCTTTGGCAGTAATTTTGTAAAAAACCAAAAAAAAAATAGCTTGCAGCAACAAACTGAAAAAACAGCAATGAACTAGTTCTTTTTAGGAATTATGAACTTAATTCAAAATTTTGACATGTGAACTATAAATAAACTCTTTTTAAATTTGTGAACTGAACTTTCGACTGCCTTATGTAGAAAGTGAACTTTCCCAACACTGCACACAGTGTGTGCTGATTGGAAAACATAAACATAGTTCAGTGAGATTTATTATAGCTGCAGACTGTAAACACTACAGAAAAATATCCAATGAGTATACACCTGAAAATGATTAAAATTGGAACATGATAATGAAGGAAATCCAATTAACGTGATGGTGACAAACAAAAATGTTATTTTTGATGCTTTTGATAGCTGGGGACTGGAACACACAAATATGACAAAATGACAGGATTTGCCATCTGTTTTGTTCTTTAGCAAATATGTTGAATACATGATGAAATGATCCTCAAAGTCATAACTAGAAAGAAGCAAAAAAAGATCACATGGCTGTTTTTGTAGCATCTTGGTCTTGCAGAATCATTTTTTGTTTCTCTCCTGTCAACAAAATAGCAACTCAGAGCAAAAGACTTGGGAATACATAAGCTATATTACAACTGCCCAACATCTCAACAGATTTTTGACATAACTGCTTATCTCAACTCTCCCTCTAAACCACTGCTTCCTTCAAGGTCGCAGTCCAAACCTTCACTTCTCCACTGGAAGTATGGCTAGTGTCACTGTCAATTTCGGGTTTATTTCTGCCCCATGCACAGATTTTGGCAACTTCCTCTGCTGCTATGTTCACGCAAAGTGTCTTACTCAAAGTTGCTATTGCTACTCTGCAATGTGATCCTGATGTCTCATTTGGTTTTGAAACAAGATATACTGTTGCAAGAAAAACTATGTCAACCTTTTTGGATTATTTGGATTTCTGTATAAGTTGGGTATAAAATGTGTTCTTATCTTCATCTAAGTCACAAACAAATGCAAATCAGGAACTGTTTGCTGACACTTGAACAAACTGAGAGGTGATATTTAAGCCAACAGTGGGGTCATCAAGCTCAAACCTGGTGATGGTTATAAACCTAGATGAAATAGTGAGCTTTTGTTGTTCATGCAGTGGGGGGGTAACCATAAGAACCACAACCCAGAGCCGGGGCCAGACCCAGGCCTCGACCATAGTTGTCAGGCCAACTGGAGAACCACGCAACCAGTGAAGTGCAGCAGGATGCATACTCCAAAAAAAAATAGAAATTGAAATGGCACTGTGGTGTGCTCATGTGACCTGGCAACCAAATGGTTTATCTCAGTCATATAGTTCACATCTGAAGTATGGTTTACATTGCTAAGTCTGACTGTGTCCACTCCAGTGAAACCATTTGCAAAGAAACAGGGCACTTGAAAATTCTGGGAAGGTGATTGAAAGAACTAACTGTTTGTCACTCTTTGGCATTGAATAGCTTCAAGGAATAGAAACACTGCATCCTTCCCATTGTTGTCACTACCAGAGGAGGTAGTTGCAACAAAGGTCAAATTGACAAATCAAACTGTAGTGAAGACAAATTGCGACCATCTCTTCACAAAGGCCGCATCAAAAAGTTCTCACTCATGCTGAAATACACTCCAGTGATACAACTAAGATGTTAAAGGCATGTGCAGCAGCAGTATCAGTGGACAGTCAATTGTGTCCTACTTTTGTCATTGTGAAGTATACAGCCTTGCACCTACCTCCAACAATGATTTTCAGGTCCTGGAAGATCCTGACTGGACTTGTTATTTTGTCAACCAGATTTCGAATGGTTGTGGTACAAGACAAATCTTGCAAGATTCAACAAGGCCAGGAATTCTTATAATATCTCTCACATAATGAACTTTGTATGTTATCATACATAGAATAAAGGGATGCAAGGTGGGCCAATACAAGTCACTCTCCTCATTTCTGAAAAACAAAAGAAGAAGAAATTTATTTGTAGAGCTGAACTTTTCATTTAATTATTTCACGGCGTCAATACGACAACAGCATTACTCAATCTGTTTGGTGCTGGTGTCATTTTTCATCTGTTTAAAAAAAGAAAAATGTTTTTGGGACTGTTGTTTTGAAGCAGCTCATCCAACCAGTCTACTCGTCAGTTGTCTCAGTGTCCCAGCCATATTGCTGTTGTTTAAAAAAACAAAAAACAAAACAAAACGATAATCAAAGGACTTCAGTTATGAAATAATTGCATTTCTGTGTCTTCTATAGCTGGCCTACTGCGTGGTGCAGTTTTTGGAAAAGGACAGCACCCTCACTGAGCCGGTATTTCCAACATAACAATGCTGATAAACCTCCTAACCTTTAATCATACTGTTTGCTGACACATTTTACCTTTTACTTTCAGGCTTGTACATTTTTATATGGTGTATTCTGGCTGGTTCAAATTGCTGCACAACTTTGCTGCTAACATTCCATTGCTTTAACCTTATTGATTTGTTAAATTAACATGTTTGGCTTCATGATCCAATCAGGTGGTAATGGCTCTTTTAAAGTACTGGCCAAAGACTCATAGTCCCAAAGAAGTGATGTTCCTCAATGAGCTGGAGGAGATTCTGGATGTTATTGAGCCCTCAGAGTTTGTCAAGGTGCAGGAGCCTCTCTTCAGACAGCTGGCTAAGTGTGTGTCCAGCCCACACTTCCAGGTACTACAATGATGACAATATTAACTCCAGAATCCAAAAATTGCATGCTGCTGTTCTTTTTCACTCAAACTCAATGTCTACACAAAGAATCACTTCAGCAGGTGCTTTTTGTGTTCACTTAGGTGGCAGAGCGAGCTCTGTACTACTGGAATAATGAATACATCATGAGTCTGATCAGTGACAACGCAGCAAAGATTCTGCCAATAATGTTCCCGGCTTTATACCGCAATTCCAAGACTCACTGGAACAAGTAAGCAGTTCAGATAATGACTTGTATGTCATTAGATATGTGTGCACTTGATAGAAAGACATAAGTCAGACAAAAGGAGTGCACAATGAGTGTGCACTCACTAACAGACAGCTCACACCTGTCATCAAATGTTGAAGAGAGCTGTACATTATCGTGGCATTTATGGTGATATTTCTTTATGGAAAACACCTGCCTGAAACTCCTGATATGTAACTTTTTCTGGCTTGTATTTGCTTAAAAAAATATGGGTATGGTTTTTTTTAACTGTTTACATGTCATTTGAAATCCAGTTCATCCTAATCCAAGCTGCTTTACAGCAAACCCAATATGCTTTATTTGTGTAGCCACATCATGTTTCTCGATAATTTGTTGGTGTTGGATATAATGAAGAATGAGCGATTTATGTTCTGCTCTTCATGGTACTGTAGCATGCTTTTTATAGAGGTTTCACTCTCACTTGTGTTTAAACATGTTCACAGGACCATCCACGGCCTCATTTACAATGCTCTGAAGCTTTTCATGGAGATGAATCAGAAGCTTTTTGATGACTGTACGCAGCAGTTTAGGGCTGAAAAAAACAAGTATGTATCAAAATGCCCTTTTACACTCAGTTGTTGTTTTCTTTGTCTGAGTTATCCATACCTAAAAGCTGGTTGAATTTATATTGCACCTTTCATTGTAATCACTTGTTGGCCCATTACGTTTGTGTTTGAGATCAGTATTTTGTGGCTTGCTTGTTTGTACACAGAGAGAAAGCAAAGTCTAAAGAACGTGAAGAGGCTTGGATCAAGATCGAGAACCTTGCAAAGTCAAATCCTCAGGTAAGCTTGTTTAACAGATTTTTTTTTTCTATGACCAAAGAAATAACATTTCACAATGAAAATATTTGAAAACTCATGTAGGTCCTTTTTAAAAAATTTGTATGTAAAAATGCACTGTGAAGACTATTACTCTGCTGCATCAGCAGTTTTCTTATCCAATCAGTCATCGCCATTGATGTGAGTGGATAAATGTGTCGTGCAAAGTTCTACTTTGAAAAAAAACAAGAATGTTCAAACACCAAAGTGAAAGAAAGAAGTCCAATGCTGTGTTAGTTCATGTGTGGCTCTATTGTTTTATTTGGGCTTATCAACCAGTCAATGAGTGGGGTTCAGCTCTTCCCCATCGTCTTCCCGATGCTCTTTATCTTCCTACCCGTTAGGGGATCCATGATTTGAAAGAATTAATTGGGGTTTTTTTTGGCTGGGATTACATATCAGGTCATTTTTCAGATTAGTTTAAAAAACAAAAACGACTAGAAAGAGACTCCACACCTAATGCAATTTTGCTTCATTTGCTGCATTTACTGCTTGTGATTTTAAGTAGGGTTATCCTGATTAAATTGGACAACTGGCAGACACTCGAGGCTCAACACAAAATTTCTTTCTTTTTTTTTTTTCCATTCTTTCTTTCGAGATGACAATTTCTATGCGATGCAATATATAAACAATCGACTTTTCCCATCTGCTTTCAACATTTTTTTCTTTGAAAAATTTTAGTAACGAAATACAGACAAAACTTTAGTGCACTAGAGCATTGAGACTATATCCATGGGGAGAATTATGGCCCTTTTTCACTATTACTTGCTCTGTCCTACTTGCCTCAGCCGTGCTTCATGAGCCTGGCACGGCATTACCTGTTTTTTTTTTTTTTGTCATTACAATACAGTATTATATTCATAATATCTTATCAGTGTGCCCCAAAGTCCTGACATCATTTGTTTGGGACACACTCAACACAGACAGGTGCACTGATGTTGCTCCAAACTCTGTTTTATATGAGACATTTCAAAAACACTGAGGCAAAAGTTAGTGTGTGTGTGTGTGTGTGTGTGTGTGTGTGTGTGTGTGTGTGTGTGTGTGTGTGTGTGTGTGTGTGTGTGT
>JAUESE010000057.1:6628-25051 GCA_032274725.1 Malacoctenus triangulatus | reverse complement strand
TGTTTACAAGCAATGCCGGTGTCTGTGGCGAGAACGTCTGTGCGCACTCCCGACAACGGCCCAATCAGAGGCATCCTGCATCATTGTGGGGGCGGGGCTTAATGCGGAAGAGCTTAATTCTGCTCGTCTCTAAAAGCGCTTCTATCAGGGCTGAAGGAGACGACCGAGACAAAATGAATAACGGTGTTTGAGAGAAAGAGCTTTATGAATTTCTGTCATCGTGGACTTGCATACGAAGACAAAGACAGACAAAATGTGTAAAATAGGGCCACTTTAAGAATATAATTTTCTTTTTGATGGCATTTTTTCCCAGTCCTTCTCAGTTGTTTTCACAAGTTTACGGTTTGCTACGTTTGAAACATACGTTTGAAATTACAGAATACATAGTTACAATAATTTCACATATGAGCCCCCCTGAGAATAGGTCGCACCCCTGGCCAAACTATGAAACAAGGGTGACTTATAGTCTGGAAAATACGGTATGTAAAGCTATATTGTCACCTGTAACCTGAAAAATTGTACCTTTCACAGGAGTGGCTGAAAATGGCACCTGCATTCCTTCATTCTCTACAATCTTTAGATTATCAATTCTTGGCTTTAAAATTGGATCAAACCCATATTTCTTCAAGTCCTCTTAGTAAAAAAGGCCTAAAATATCAATGTTCATTCACATGTCATATTTGAACTGAATCTGAAGAGCATGTTCTTTTTTTGAGAATAAATTGTGATTCCTGAACTAGAAACCATCCTTTATATCTCTGTAAATACCCTATTGAAATGGTTTTGCTTTTTAAAAAATATGACATAGTTCACTGTTCCTAAACATTGATAGGAGTCACCCCATGGTGGGTACATACATAAACTTATCATTGACAGGAACTTGCCTGTATGTGCCTGTTGTTCTATCCCCGTGTAGGTCAAAACGCACACCAAGAACATACTCTACAGGTTCAACTATTTTCCATTTTTCTTCAAAATGCCTCTTCTTTTGCATTCTGTCTTAACCCTCTTAAGTGCCAAAGTCGCAATATTGCGACAAGCAACATTGCTGAAAAAAACAGGCTATATCTATAAATGTGGGGCCGAATCTTGTTCATACTTTTCACCAGGGGATGGCGGACATGTGTGCCTGTAATCTGAGCAGCGTTTGAGGGTGTGGTTTTGGTCAAAGCTTTAGAGTAAAAAGAGTTTGAAAAAGATGCTCCGGCGCAGAGACGCTGCAGCGCAGCAGTGGTCAGAGCGCAGAGCGGAACAGAGCGAAAAGGTGTTTTTTTGATTCACTCATGATGCCAACAGGTCGGTTTGCCATAGACGAAGTACTTCATGAGGTACTGGCTGACTCCCATTCCGAGGAGGAGTACTCGCAGTTGTCCAGTGAAGCAGAAACTGACGTTTATAGTGACGGCGAGTCCGCGTGCCATAGCGCACAATCATAGCGGATGCTTCACCCCAGCGCAGCATTGACGGAAGCATTCATGGCAACGTTGACAATGATGATGATGGCGTTGGCAAATTGATGGCGAGAAACAGATTTGAAAACATTCTTTCTTTCCTTCACTTTGAAGATTATATCATGAGCTGGCTGGCCCCTCCCAATATTATTTACAAAGTGCGTCCCATAAATGATTTGATCATTCCTCCTTTTGCTGCTGTGTATGGTCCACTGAAGGAGCTTCCCTTGGATGAAATGACTTTTGCATTCAGGGGAAGGTCAACATTGAAACTGTGCAACCCCAAAAAACCTGACAATATGGCTATGAAGCATTTGTCTTGAGTGAGGCAGCTCAGGTTATGAATCAGAGTGGTGCATCTACAATGGCAAAACGAACGTCCAGATTGTGTTGCCTGTTCAGATCGCACCCGCCCAAAAGCCCGTCGACAGACACAGTTCAGGTAGAGTAGGTCTTTGTGGTACCTTTCATTGCAAGGCACAGCAAACAGCAAAAAACTAAGAGCGGTGCCATCTTGATAATTGAAGGTCTTTGAAAAAATCACAATTCCATATGGCCGCCAACCAGTGATAAAAGATTATACAAATTGGATCAGTGAATTTATTTCTATCCCAAATTTCGTTTCATACTAAATATATTTCACATTCAGTGTTTACAGTATTCCCTTATCTCACACTGCTCTCAAACTACAGCCTTTTGAAATCTTTACAGGAAAATTTACATTTTCCAATATGGCCGCCACCTGGTGATGTCACAATAATCAAATTAGATGACAAATCTACTTCCATCCAAACATTTGGTTCATACTGAAGATATTTCTCCTTTATAGTATGCCTTTGTCTCAAACCACTATAAAGTTAGACCCTTTGGAAACTTTGATATCAAATTTGAACATTTTCCAATATGGCCGCCACCTTGTGATGTTATAATATGCAAATTAGACAAATATTTTCACTCCGATCACAGACTTTGAGTCATACTGAACAATTTTCTTATTGCCAGTATACGTTTATTTCAATCTACTTTCAAGTTATAGCCTTTTGAAATCTCGATACCAAAATTGTATATTTTCTTGAAAAAACTCTGGCGCCTAAAGGGTTAAGAGATGAGAATGGATTTTCAAGCTGGTCAAAACACTCTTCAATTTTCTGCAAGGTTTTTCCAGATGCATCAGATGACAAACACTCAACAACAGTTTCTTTTGCATGGGCATTGATGCTATTAACCAGTTCCTCCATTGAACCAACTAAACATTGCACCGTACTTTCAGGAACTTGAGCAATAACAGAGCTGCATTTGTCCAATATTTGCCTTTTTTCAATTGGAATGTGTGTAGTGACAGTCATGGGAGGATCCACACTTACTTGCTGTGAAACAGAGGCTCCAACATTAGCTACAGACTCAAACTCAAAATTTCTGACATCATCTGAGTCAGTACAGTCTCCATGGGCTCCAGATAAGTCCCACCTGTAACCAGAATGTGTACAAAGAACAAATGAGCATCCAGCCTCTCCACAGTTCAACTGCCAAGATCTCCCAGGGTATAAACCATGCTGAAACTTTAAATTTCTAAATAACACTGAACTACTTCTGTGGTTTACCTTGCAAATGTAACATGTGAACATGTTTACAGCCAAAGATGTCTACCTTTTCAAACCTCACTGTGAAGAACTTTTGCTCTGACTTCCTTGACTCGAGGAGTCTCTTTCACACTGCCAACATCAATGCCATCGATGGTGGTGTTGGAAATTTACAGTAGTTAAAGTTTGGTTATTGACAATTGATTACTTGTTAAAGGCAATTAGTATAAAAAATTATAAAAATCAATTATTATTGAATAATTTCGGGACACCACATGTTAGGTTGACAGACACTCCGCCCAGGTTCTACCAGCATGTTACAATAGCAACTCTGGGTAACAACACACTGGATTGTGTATATTCAAACATACGTGGTGCGTACAGAGCCATCCCCTGGCCCCACTTGGGGCTCTCAGACCACATCTCCATTTTGCTGGTTCCCGCCTATTGCCCCCTGCTGTTGTGGATCAAACCCATAGTTTGGACCAAAAGCAGGTAAAGTTTGGTGATTGACAACTGACTAACTGCTAAGTGACAGATGTACAAATTATAATTATCAGTTATAAATATTGGGACAACGCCGAGCTCCACTCCTCCGTGACGGCGGTGACAGTGGAGATCGAACAGCTGAGGGAAGGAAATAAAGTCCTTAATGAAGCCGTCCTGGATGTCCAGACGAGGAGCATGCAGGAAAACCTCATCTTCTCCGGCATCCCCAAAAGTGCCACGGACGATCCTGAAGCCGAAGTCAGGAAGTTCATGGCCCCCACTCTCAAGCTGCCAACGGAGACGGTGGCCTGCATCACTTTCCAATGCATAAACCGCCTCGGAGCCCGGGGGAGAGCGCAGCCCCGTCCCATCATCGCCAGGTTTGAACACTTCAAACAAAAGGAGCTCATTAAAGCGAAAGACCGGGAGCTTAAAGGCACGTCATTCTGAATGAACAACCAGTTTCCCCGTGAGATCAGCGAGCAACGACGCTGCCTGTACCCAGTGGCGGTTCTGCACTGAATTACTCCCCGGCCGAGACACCCTGTAGGTGCCCCCCCTCAGACATGGCACACAATCTTACACAAACAAATGTGTTTTATGACATAAAACAGTATGTTAGCAAAATATAATATGTATACATAAATGTGTCAAAATATAAGATGCATAAAATAAATAAAAATGAAATAAAATATTGCAAACTAATATAGAAAATGAAACATAATGACTGTTCTAAGTAGCACAAATCCTCCAAACAAATAATCCACACTAATCATTACATGACTGGATTAGGATTAGGATTCTTCAGTTGTCATATCGCCACACGTGACTACATGAGATCGCATGAAATTTTTTCCTTAAGTCCCATTTAAAGCCAAACAGAATAAAAAGAGTAATGAAATAGACATTATGAGTAATAAAATAGACATAAAAGAAAAAGCAATACCTACTAGTGATAGATAAATAAATAGGTGTGTGTGCAAAAGTGTACTGTGGAGTAGTGTCCGTAAAAAAGAATATAGCACATGTCTAAAGTGTGCAGTGGCAGGTAGGTGGAGAACTTCGGAGTACCACCAGAGTTCAACAGTCTAACAGCTTCTGGAAAGAAGCTGTTCCTCATTCTGATGTTCCTGCTTTGGATGCTCCGCAGTCTCCTGCCTGAGGGGAGCGGAGCAAAGAGTGAGTGTACTGGGTGGGTGGAGTCCTCCATGATGCAGGCGGCCCTCTTCCTGCATCTGGTGGAGTAAATGTCTGTGGTGGTCTGTAGCCTGCTTCCCACAACCCTCTGTGCAGACTTCACCACCCTCTGCAGAGCTTTCCTCTCTGCAGCAGAGTAGCTGCCCTGCCACACAGTAATGGAAGAGCAGAGGCTGCTCTCCACCACACATCGGTAGAAGACGGTCAGGACTGAGCTCCCAAGTCCAGCGCGCCTTAGTTTCCTGAGGAAGTAAAGGTGTTGGTGGGCATTCCTGACCAGGGTGAAAGGGTTGCAGCTCCAGGTGAGGTCCCTGAGGTCCGTCCTCTCTGTGTTCGGACTTATCATTGTCAGTGATGCATCCCACCAGGGCAGTGTCATCTGCAAACTTTACGATATGACAGCTCAGGTGTTCTGGAGAGCAGTCATATGTAAGCAGGGTAAACAGGAGGGGGCTCAGCACACAGCCCTGGGGCTGAGGGTGTCGGGGGGCGGAGGAGATGTGGATCTTGACAGTCTGTGGCCTGTGGGTGAGAAAGTACAGGACCCACTTGCCAAGGGAGGGGCTTAATCTGAGGGTTGTTAACTTCTGCACCAGAATCTGAGGGATGATGGTGTTAAAGTAGGAGGGAAAACACTTGAACAGCGTGATTAGCATCTTGCGACCTGAACGCGACACAAACGGCTTGTAGCCCGATGCTCACCCGACGAATCAAACAACGCGGCTTCTAGCGGCAACATCTTCAGCTACAGAGGGACCCGGTGATCCTGGAAACAAATAAGCAAAAGAAGAAACAAAACCGAACACAGAAATGGTTTCAACACAAACACAGATCACGCTAAACTCAGAGTAAGCTAACAGTCTCTGTCCAAACACAAAGCTCTCTTGCTTGACGTCGCTTGTTGCGACTTGAGTGCTTCCCGGAGTTTCCGATCCTTGATGGGAAACTTGCTGGGCGATTCTGCAGCGTTCTGCAGGAGGGTGAATTTGGCTGGTTTCAAGGAGCAGCGAGGAACCAGCGGAGTCACCCTTCGGAGAAGCGGCGTCTCTGCAGCTTCCCTGGGAGAAAGTCTTTCGCCCTGTGTGCCAGATAAGGAGGGTAACCGTCTGGCTGCGTAGTGACCGGGACGAAAAAGGGTTTAAGTTGTGGCACCCACGTTGCTTGGGGGGTGGGTGCTCCCTCCCGGTGACTGGAGAGCTGATGGCCGAGCAACCTCCAGGGGGCAAAGAGGACGATTTCCATGCGATGCGCTGTGATATGTTTATGCCTGGGTGCACTACCGGTCGCCTCCAGTAGGGCGGTGTCTCGTCCAATGGGGAACGTGAATTAGAGCCCAACCCCTGAAGTGGTCCGGCCAATGAGGGACGGCGATTGGAACACAACTCATTTCGGGGTTGCATGACAGGCCAGATGTGTTGGGGGACCGCCATTTTGAAATGGGTTGCCGTTTTTTGAGAGGGTTGCCAGGTTTGACATGGCTATCCCTCTTTTGAGGCATGGTGAGGTCCCAACAGTTGGCATAGAGCTTGTGGCGGGCAGCTGCCCTGAGGTGGTTCTGCCGCGCCACCCACCATCCTCGCTGGCATCTTCGGACCAGGGCAGCGGCAGGGGGACACCGATCTTGTGCTCCAGGGCTGGGAACAGAGGAGGCTGGGAAACATAGACACACTGCAACGGAGACAGTTTAGTGGAGGATGATAGCAGGGTGTTATGAGCGTACTCAATCCAGATCAAATTTCGCGAACAGGTAGAGGGTTGATAGCTACAGAGCAGACGGAGACCAGTCTCCAGGACTTTGTTAAGGCGCTCCGTCTGCCCGTTTGACTGTGGGTAATATCTGGAGGAGAGGCTGGCTGAAGCTCCGATGAGGGCACAAAACTCCTTCCAGAAATGGGAGATGAACTGGGGTCCACGATCGGAAACTATGTCGGTGGGGAGTCCATGAAGCTCGAACACGTGGTGGAGTACCAGCTCGGCCATTGAGTAGAGGGAAGTTTTGAGAGGGGAACTAAGTGGACCATCTTAGAAAATCTGTCAGTGAGGATGCAGGTGTTACCAGAGGAAGGAGTCCAGTGAAATGTGGGTCCAGGGCCGAGCTGGTACGGGAAGCAGATGAGACGACCAGAGGATGGTTGGTTGGTTCCCTTGTTGCAAACACAAGTGGGACAGGTGTTGACATATTCTGTGACGTCAGCACCCATCTTGGGCCACCAGAAGCGGCGACAGGTGGCAACCAAGGTGCATGCGGCTCCCGGGTGGACCACCAGCTGGGAGGCATGTGTCCCGTTCAGGACCTGGGACTGGAGAGGGGAGAAGCACCAACAGGCGATTAACAGGACAAGAACTGGGTACCTGGGCCTCCTCCTGGGTGTCCTGCACGAGCTGCTCCACCTCCTAGGTGATGGCCCCGTTGATGTTGGTCAGAGGGATGTTGGGCTCGGGATCCTTGGAGTGATCCTCAAGTTCAAAAACTCAAGACAGGGCTTCTGGCTTCACTTTGCGCTCGCAAGGCCGGTATGTCAAAGTGAAATTGAATCGGTTAAAGAACAGGCTCCACCGGGCCTGGCGAGCATTGAGCCTCTTTGGAGAGCAGATGTTCTCCAAATTGTGGTGGTCAGTCCAAACAATGAATGGGTGGAAGGCCCCCTCCAGCCAGTGACGCCACTCCTCCAGTGCCACCTTGATGGCCAACAACTTGCAATCCTCCACGTCATAGTTCCTCTCCACTGCAGACAGCTTCCTGGAAGGGAATGCACATGGGTGGATGCAGTTGTCGTCTCCCGTGTGCTGGGAGAGGACCGCTCCAACCCCGAGGTCCGAGGTGTCCACCTCAACAATGAGTTGTTGTTCAGGTTCAGGCTGGGCGCGGAACGGAAATCCCTCTTCAGGGTTGTGAAGGCCTCGTAAGCCTTGGGGGATCAAACAAAGGGGACTTGGGATGAGGTGAGCCAGTGGAGCGGAGAGGCAACCTAACTAAAGTTCGAATGAAACGGCGGCAGAAGTTCGCAAACCCCAAGAACCGCTGAAGGCTCTTCCTGGAGGTAGGGGTAGGCCACTCCTCCACCGACCGCATTCTAGCCAGGTCCATTCTCACCTCTCTGCTCAAAAATACGTGCCCCAGGAAGGAGGTGGCCGAGACATGGAACTCACACTTCGGGGCTTTGATGATGAGGCGGTGCTCTTGGAGGCGAGACAAGACGAGGCGAACATGGCGAGTATTGGCTCTGAGATTCGGGGGGGGAAAAAAAATCTGAATGTCGACCAGGTAAACAAAAATAAACTGGTTGAAGCACTCATGAAGGATGTCATTTATCAGGGCTTGAAATGTGGCAGGAGCATTGCACAGTCATAATGGCATAACTAGATACTCATAATGTCCAGATGGTGTGTTGAAAGCAATCTTCCACTCATCACCCTCGCGGATGCGCACCAGGTGGTAGGCGTTTGAGGTCCAACTTTGTGAAGATCTCCCCTGAGAAGTTCAAAGGCAGAAGACATCAGCGGCAAAAGGGTAAAGATTCTTAATTGTGAAGTTGTTTAAGCCTCTAGTCAATGCATTGGCGAAGGGACCCATCCTTCTTCCCCACGAAGAACCCCGCGCTACTGAGAGGGACAGATAATACCTGCTTGGAGAGACGAGGAGATATCTCCTCCTGAGCCTGGAGTTTGGATCCGGAGAGGGAGAACAGGCGACCCTTAGGAAGGATAGCCCCCTCCTGGAGGTCGATGGTGCAGTCGTAGGGCTGGTGTGGAGGCAGGGACAGGGTGAGATCCTTGGAGAACACCTCCTTAAAGTCATGATGGCAGGAGGGAATGTTGGACAGGTCGGTGGGCGGTTCCACCAAAGTGGAGGCTCCCAACAATCCTTGGGCTTGGTTCTGGCTACCTCCAAGGGAAAAGCAGGACTCCTGGCACCGGGGGACCATTGCAACCCCCCCCAGAAATATGGGTTCTGCGGTTGGAGCCAGGGGAGGCCCAGAACCACGGGGTATTGTCGGGAGGTGAAGATGTGGAAGATGGTGGTCAGTGTGCTGGTAGGGGAAGCTAACCTGGACTGGCTGAGACACGTGGGTTATCTGGATGAGCTGCCTCCCATCTACGGAGCGTACGTTGATGGGTCTTTCCAGGGGTGTGACTCCAATCCGGAGTTTCTCAGCCAGATTGGAGTCCATCAGGTTAGCATCTGCCCCCAAATCCACCAACACTGCCTCTTGTAATGGCAAGGACAGACACTGAACAATAACTTGAATTGTGGGCCGCTTCCCCAGAACAGCAGATGCCAGGGGTCCTGAGGAGAGAGAGACTGATGTGGTGAACTTGTCTGGGGCTGGGTAGTGGCCGATCCAGTGACCCCACTCCCCACAGTACAGACAGAGACCTTGGCGAAGGCGACCCTCCCTCTCCTGTGGAGCCAGGTGGGACCGACTGACCTGCTCCGGCTCGCTTGGTGGACTGGATGCGACTGGCTGACTCTGTCATCCCTTCTCTTGTTTTCAGGTCTGAATTTGATGGCCGATGCAGGCTGCAAGGACAATGGCTTCATTGAGGATGCAGGGCAGATCATGAGAGGCGAGCTCGTCCTTGATGTAATCCACCATGTTGCGGTAGAAGGCATCCACCACTGACTCCATGTTCCAGATGCTGCGGCTCACCAGGGTTCGGAAGTCTATCGAGTAGTCCACCACAGTTCAATTGCCTTGACAGATGGTCATGAGCGCCCGGGACGCTTCGGAGGTGGACGAGCCCAGGTCAAAAACCTTGATCATCTTCTCTGCAAGGGCGTTGAAGGTGGCATAGGCCTCTCGAACTCAGCTGCTCCCCAAAGCTGAGCTCGACCGGTCCGACTCTGGCCGACTCTGGCCCCCTTTGTTGCGAAGGTCCGGGGTTGCAGTGAGAATTGGACTCTGCGGCTCGTCAGGAATGCTTGCACCTGTGATGGGTCACCGCCAAAGCGTTGGGGCGGGTGTCAGGAGCAGAGGAAGGCGCCACTGGGATGTCAGGGACTGGATCACTGGGCTCTGGTTGAAGTGGTGCAGATGGGGTGGGAGCCGATGGAGTTGCCAGGTTGGCGAGTGCTTGGATCACCTGGGCAAGCTGCTGCTGTTGCTGGAGTTACTCTTGGTGCTGACAGCTGAGCTGGATCAAAGAGGCGACATCGCCAGCCATCTGGGTTACCTCCCCTTCTGCACGTTCCAGTCGGTCCAGGGCAGTTGGTTCGTGGTTCGCACCGGTGCTGTCGGCTGAATCCATGGCCAGTTCGTACTGTCAGCGCTAATGGCTGAGTTGCGAACTCAACTGCACGACAGGACACAGTCCGAACATTGAACAGTTTATTCTCCAAAACACAAGTCAACAGTCCAGAGGTCAGAAGTAGCAGAGGTGTAGCATAGATGATTCAGAGACGTAGTCAGGGACAGGCAGGGGTCAGGCACCAAACGGGGGAATCCACGGAGGTGAGGCAAATCCAAATCCAGCAACAGTCCAGGGGATCATACACAATGCAGGCGATGTCAAACGGAAGGCAGGCTCAGAGGTTGGTACACAGAACTTGGGACTATGGCAGGGAACGAAGGCTGATAGCGACTGGTATGGGAACACAGACAAACTGGTAACAAGACAAGAACAGAAGCCTACATATATACTAGGAGCACCAGGTGAGTCTAATCACAGAGCAGGCATAGGTACAACACGTTAGGGAGGGAGCATGAAATCACACAGGAGGAGAGGAAGTCAAGCAGCCTGCAACGAGAGACAAGGTGAGCTATCAAAATAAAACAGGAAACCGACAGGACAGAAACGTGGAGTGTGACAGATTCAATACTCGACTTTTGAGGAAATTTGAATGAAAACATATCCATAAATGATGCTGAGATTTGAGTTACATAAGTTCACTATACTGTGGTAATGAATGATCCCAAAATATGACAACATATTTGCAATCTTGTGACTTTGGTGCAAATGGTTCTCTGACACGGTTTTGCCAAAAGAAGCTGTCGATTTCATACAGAGCAGGAAGATTAGCATGCATTGACAGTAATGCATCCTGGTGTGAGTGCACATTTGTGCAAAGAGGGGTGAGGGGGGAGCCCTGCCTGTCGCAGAGAAATGCTTTCTATTCATGGAATGAAATAATCGCGCTGCATTACCCAGTGAAGTTGAACAAATTAGGGTAAGCTTATTTTTTGATAAAAAGAATGCCAGTTATGGATCCTTTTGGGAGGAAAAAAAAATTTACAATTTGAATTTCTGGGTTGGAATCCTTTTGGCAGGGTGCTTCATTCACTGGGCCTTGAGTGAAGCAACACATTATGGAGTCATTGATGTGAATTGGCTTCTCCATTAAAGGTCAGTGAGCAAAATTTCCCAGACCCTTTTGGTTCAGGCATTGGACATTGTCTGAAACCATTATATGGTGAGTTCGTGTTATTTACAACAGCAAAATTCTTCATCATGTTTTTGTGTCCCACTGGTTCCACCTCTGCTGATTTTATCTGGCCTTCGCAGCTGCTTGCCTGGGCATTTTCCACTTCATTTTCAGGCTAATCTGAACATTCAGTGCTGCTATCTGATGACTGAGGAGCAGATACAGTCTCCTGTTCAAATAGGTACCCTAACATATCAGGATTTTTGGGAACATCACAGGAATCTTCCACTGTATTGACACTGTCACTGTGGTGAAATAGTCTTAAATCCCCACTCAAATTTATATTATCATGTCATGTGCCTAAATAAATATGGCACTGCCCTCTCCTTAAAGGAATAGTACACCCAAACAATGATGTGCCTTCATTTTCTACTCACCCCTATGCTGAACAACACTCTGAAGCACTTTTATGATATCTAAAATGCAGCTGGAGATCTGGGAGGTTTTTCTTGTAATCTGCCCACGTTCAAATAATGGAGGTCCCCGGAGCCCGAGCCAAAAACGTCCATAAAAGTCCCCCAAAACGTCTCAATTTTCCTCCATACTGCTCGTCCAATGTAAGGGATGGGAGGGATATAATGACAGTTGCTGGGAGGAAAGATTTTGTATAAAGCCAACCAATTCAGGTGGGTCTCATCAGATCTCGGTAGTGAGTGTTGCCATAGGCTGGTCAGTGAAATCTTACAGCACCCATGCACCCCCCCCCCCCCACACACACACACACACACCTCCATAAATAGCCAAGGAACCTTGGGACCCAAGGCCATTGTTCTCAATTAGAGAAAGGAGGCTTGGATTCTCCTGGCTTGAGAGCTCCTGACTCAAATTGGGGAGTTAGGGCAGAATTTAATCAGTGCATCAGGAGTAATAATATAATTGATCGTCTGTTGTGGTGAAATAGGAACTGAGTTGAAGGGTGAAGCTCTTACAGCTATAACATGTTCCTACTATCTCCTATAGTTTAGAACAAAATCTTGGCTACAAGACTGGATTTCATTTCCTCCACAGGGTGGTAGAGCACTTCCTTCAAAGAAGGGGTCGGGGGCTTTGTCACCCGAAGGAGTTGCTGCCCCTCTCTAGTGAAAAGAACCAGCTCAGGTAGCTAGGTCATCGGCTTTTAAATACCACCTTTGCAGCTGCCTGCTAAGGAGTTCTTGGCCCGCCCCAGGAGGAGAAGGCTTGGGTAAAGACCCAAAATAGGCTCTAAGTCATTTGGCTAAAGAATGTCCCAAGTCCCCAAAGAGCAACTAGAAAAATGGCAAAGGAGAGGCAAGTCTGGGTGTATCCAGTGAAACTTCTTCCAATGGATTAGTGAAGTAAATTAGATGGAACGATTGATTGATTAACTTTTTTTCTGTTACAATTTACAAGAGGCTGAGCAGACATGAGTTTGGCCCCCCACCAAAATAAAAAAAAATCAAAAGTTTAAAGTTTATGTTTCTTTCAAACAAAAAGTTGTGTCTTGTCTTCTTTTTGAACTGAATGTACACAAGAGAGACTATCTAAAAAAAAGTTATGAAATAAGTCAATACTGTATGTTTTAGGTAATTTATTAAATGACAGTAAGAGGCCATTTTGAAATTGTTACACCCTTGGAGAACAACTACTACAATGATCATGTTTGCATAGATTGTGTCTTTCATTACATTGAATACTTGCATCCATGACACAGTTTGGTAATGTACATCTAATGGCTTTTCTCCGAATGACCACTGCATCAGAAATAAGAGGTCTTCAAAACAAAAAAATGCTAATGATTATGACTGTACTATTTGATGATTTTACAGAAACACATAAAATATACTAAAATATTCTGAACAGTTTCTTTGGTGTATCTGAAAAAGAGCCAACTGTAAATGTATATGTTTGAGATTTGTTTGATGGCTTTGAGATTTGTTTGATACTGTCACCCTGGTACAAGCAGTTCTGAAAATGTTTTCTTTATTTTCATTATTGTACTTTCTTTCACGAGTACTTTTATGCCAATGTGACCACATTGTCTCCAAGTATTCTCTTGATGTAGAGATTATCTCTCAGTTTGAATTTACAGTTTAACTTCATGATCTAATATAATCCTCATCTTTCTTTTTTGTGAAATTATCATGACAACTGAAATGTTAATTGTTTACAATTTCAAACATGATGAATGGTCAACAGTATTCATTTACCCCAGATAAGCTTTGTTTTGCTATTCAATGTTGTATGGTTTAAGACACTGTAGTTGTCTCTGTAGCCAGCTCTATCATAAATTTGGTATTTCTAATGGTGTTATGTTTTATTTTACTAAGGATAATTCAAGATTTTTTTCAATGTTATGCTTGTTCAATTATTAAAATATATATCTTTTCCAAGTGTCCCCTATTTTCCACATCTTTATCGCTGTAATTCAACTGGTTTCACATCATAACAGAAACTGGCTTTGAACTCTTGAGCATATACCCTTGATACACAAAATACTTTCATAATTACAGATACATAGTGCGTTGCACTTCAGCTACCCTACATTTAAAAAAAAAACAAAAAAACGCCCAACCAATAGCATGATATCACCTTTTTTAACGTCTCAAATCAACATCACTTACTGTAGCCTCAAATAGTACTTGTGCAAACATTTCAACCACTTATGTACAGAGGTATACTTGGGAAATATTGAATTATGAACCTTTTTTGCCATGTCTGCTCCGGATCAAGACACTGTACAGACTGACAGCTTAAATTACCGTAAATTGCCATGGCTCATAGCAGCCCCCAGAGTCATTTAACATGATCTGGGTTGTGAGAAATATGAAACTGATTAATTTTAATGTGACATGTTCAGAGTGCCCATTATTTGGAGATATTCTAAAATCAACACTCTTTGTGTCACTTGCACACATTTAAAACCACAAGCTGCCTATTTTTGAAATGTTAGTTCTACAAATACAAATAACCTATCCAATAAACCAAATTGAAAAGCCCAAAAGCAGTGGGAAAGAAAATTCGGGAATAAGAATCAATCTTGGAAACTCGCACATGCATCTTGTTTTCACGCCAGGCGCCAGATCGACAGTCCTCAAAACAGCAGAAGAAACTTGCACAGTCTTTTCCATCCAAGCACTCATAAGCATAGTCATCCTCTCCACGATAGGGTACAATGTTATTCATCTGTAGTAATGATGTGCCAGGTCGGATTTTCACCATGCTGTGTGCTTTCTGCTGTGGAAGGAGAGTACACAATTATTTTACAAATTGTGGATACTGTTTTTGGACAAAGAACAAACACATCTGACAAGGAACAAAAAAGAAAGTAAGTGTTTCATACCTCTGTGTTATTGTTTGCTTTTGCTTTCTTGGTTTGTCTGTTGCTGGTGAAATAGTGTAAAGTTCCGTACTCCATGAGAGCAGCAAATGTGAAGATGAAGCAGACAGAGACAAACAGATCCATTGCAGTCACGTAGGAAACCTTTGGCAACGACTTCCTGGAGATGGTGCTGAGGGTGGTCATGGTAAGCACTGTCGTGATACCTAGTTGGATTGTCAGAGACACATTCATGTTGGGGTTTAGAATCTTAAAAGGTACTTAAATGTTACAAGCAGTTACTTGTCCTTGTGCTGCTTGTATGACAACACACATGTGCATGACTAAGTGAATAGAACTTCTTTTATGGAGCATTTTTAAAACTACTCTCCATAATAAATATGTGCTATGTCTGTAGAGTTTCTGAATTTTTTTTTACATTCTGACAAGGGACTGTCTTTGTAGAGTTTGCAGTCAGTAGTGGTTTTAGGCACGGGCGAACCGGGCAGCTACCAAGGGCGGAAGTTTTTCATGAAATAAGCGGGGTGGCACAAGTGCTTGGAGAAAAAGAAAAAGCGCCAAGACACATTTTTCTATTATTTGTCATATCACTGTGTAGGGCAAATTGTCGCCCCCTGAAGCTGCAGGCGCCCCTCCTCGCTGAGACCGTGCCGTGAACGGAAGCTGTGAGTGAGAAAAGAAAGGGGAGGGGGGCAGGGGACAGGTCACATCTGGGTCTCTCCCAAACTGATCAGACGGGGGGATGTTCACTGTATAATCCGGCCAAAGTCAGTCACAACATGACTTTCTTTCATACAAAGCACATTTCATTCATAATATCAAACATACAGGCCTTTCATTCCTGCACATTTGTTCCTGTGAATTTTGAAAAATGGTCAAATAGAAACAAGTAATACAGAACGATTAAGTGGTCACCAATGTGAATTGGTTTAGTCTTGACTGCTGATGTGAATGACAGCGGTGGGTGATGGGAAATCTGTTCACCGTCAAGTGCCAAAATAAACAGGAGTGGACAGATAAATGCCAAAGCCATCAGGTACCCAATTTAGAAAAAAAGAAAAGAAGAGGAGAAACGAGCCAAAGATAAAGGTATGCTATGTTCTCTCTATCTATGTCATGAATGGAGGGATAATGTTCACTGGTTATATACGGTACGTTTGTTAGCCTTCTTTGTCATGTCTGGTGGTTTATTTTGTGGACTTCCTGTGGTTTCCTGTCAGTGTGGGCTGCGTGTTGCATGCTTTGTGTTTTCAGACTGGGCAGGGCAGACCAGGAGGAGCGGGCAATCACACAACTGCGAGGAGTTGCAATCAGTGCTGGATAAAAGCCACTTTCCACCTGTGCTCCAGTGCCAGATGATTGCGCTTAACTGCGTGGTAGTTAGGCTGCCATTTTCCTCATGCTATTTAGTTTGTGGCCGCTCAGTGTGAGCTTGTCGTTAATCTATTTTCTCTTTTGGTGCCATTTCCCGGTCTGTGTGCCCCACTTCAGCTGCCTAGCACCACCAGCCCACCCGGCACACCACGCTCCAGTCACCCGAGTGTCTTCCCCCCGGAAACCCTCTCTCCTGTGTTTTCAAATCATTGTTGAAGTCCCCTGGATCCCCCCTCATCTGTGCTGGGACTCCGCGAGCTTATCCCAACTCCACCAGGTGCTCTTCCACCACCACCTGGGCCTCATCAACCTCCGTCCCTCAGACCCCTGCC
Source organism: Malacoctenus triangulatus (assembly GCA_032274725.1). Taxonomy (NCBI): domain Eukaryota; kingdom Metazoa; phylum Chordata; class Actinopteri; order Blenniiformes; family Labrisomidae; genus Malacoctenus; species Malacoctenus triangulatus. Next base: position 8,906 of record JAUESE010000057.1, on the reverse strand, counting down.
TGGACCTGCCACTTGCTGCATGTGGACCCTCACCCACTACCAGCCACCGATTGATAAAGTGCACACCTTTTCCCACCACATCCAGGTTCCACTTCCGTTCCTTTCCCTTCACTCATCACACTTCTTACTCTGCTCGCTGTGCAAATACAACAGAAACTACCACAGTAGTTCTGATGAACAAACACCAGCTCTAATTTCACCATAAGTTTTAGCATTGCGACAAAACTGTTATTTTTTTTCTGAAATTAGCCTGCAATTTTCATATCTGTAGGTAGTTTCAAATATGAACATTTGCTACACCTCTATTTTTGTGACAAAACAATTTAACATTTTAACTAAAAATGTGCAAAGAGCTCATTGTTCCTCCATGAAAGATAAATTAATGTAGCATCTAATGACAGACATTTAGCATGTAGGGGCATGTTGATTTAAACTGGCAATTCATAAATATTTTGTACAAGAGTTATATTTTAGTCTACAGTCTTTCGATGTCAGTTTCAATTGCTATTTCAGGGGCACTATTAGAATACTTTGGAGGAACTGGTGAGGATGAGCCCCCCACATCCCCTGAAGACCTGCCATCAAGCTCATCAGTTACACAGGCCTCTTCTGTGATGTTCTCCACCCTTCAGGGTGCGCTACTGTCAACATCTTCAGCTACTTACATGTCTCGACAAATATCTGAAATATCTGATATCGATGATGAGGACGTTTTTGCTTCTACTTCTACCCTTATATTGTTTTATGTAATAAAACACATCTGTTTCTGTCAGTTTTTCTCAAGTGTGTTATTTGTGTGCTATTGTTATTTGGGTTTGTGCTATTTTGAGAATTTATTCTATTTTCATTTGTATATTGTTATAAATGATTTATTTCATTATTTATTTTACACATCTGTTTGGACAAATTTATGTATAAATAGTACATTTTGCTAACTTATACTGTTTTATGTAGTAAAACATTTGTTTCTGTGAGATTGGGTGCAATGTCTGATTTTTGGCATGGGGGGGTACGCTTATTTTATATTGTTAACCAATAATGTTTTTATGATACATTGTGATATTTAAATTGGTTATACAGTGTGTTGGTTTTCTGTTGGACTGTGGTACTCTAAAAACCCAGAAAAGGTTTAAAAATTAAAAAAAAAAAAGAAGCTGTAGGTGGACTGAGAAAATGCAAAAGAAATGACTCTGAAAGATCAAGCATGACAGAATTCTATGGCTGTGCTGTGAAAAAGCTCAATGTGCCTGTATTGCTGCTGTTTTTACAAATGAGCATGTACTTTGCCTCAGTGACTTTATTTCATGTCTAAGCTGTAAAATAAAGATGATTATCCTCCACGACAAACTTGAAAAATTCTCAAACAAGGAGGGCCACCACCATAAAGACAAACATGAAGTTCCAAGAATGTTTGAGAAAATCAAGAGATGACTTGCTGTCCCACCCAAAGAAATCCACACCACTCACTCTACAGCATAGAACAGGGGTACCCAAAGTTTTTCCTGTGAGAGCCACATAACATAACATAAGGGTCAGTTTGTAACAGAAAAGTTTGACGATCACAGGGTTGCCTAAACATAAACATTAATTGTTTTCCAGAAAGCCACACATAACCAAATATTAACCCTTTCAGGGATCTTCACGGAAAAAAATGCAGGAAATAAATGATAATACTATTAATGAAATAAATCACACTATCAATGAAATAAATGATACTATTTATGAAATAACACTATTTATGAAATAAATAACCCTACCTTTTTGCCATTATTCTGGTCTATTTGACAGGGGCTAGTCGAGGATTCGTATTGCCCAGGAATGTAACATATGGAACATTTGATATCATGTATAGTGACTAAATTATCATGGTTCACAATATAATTGCAGTTTTCTTAATTGCTGTACAAATGTCCTGAAAACACATACATTGAAATATTTTCATAAAATCTTGTGATTTTCTTGTCATACTAAAACATTTCAAGGCAAAATCTTCACATGAAAAGATATTCTTACCGATCTTGCAAGGCGCACCTTAAAGACGCACTACATCACTTTTAGACCTTAGAAATATGCTTTTCTGACTCGTTTTAATGGCACACCAACATCCATTAAGCACATTTTTCCAGTCGTCACTACCCAGTGGCACCCCACGGCTCAGCCACTGCCTTAAGTAACTTTGGGTCTCCGGGACGCTACCTTACCAGGGCTGCCAACTTTTCAAAAAACCTTGGAGTGAGATTTGGTTGAGCCAGTCAAATGCGTGAGTCTCATGGCCAAT
>JAUESE010000056.1:18514476-18539342 GCA_032274725.1 Malacoctenus triangulatus | reverse complement strand
TCCATCCATCCATCCATCCATCACTTGTCACCAGTTTATCTGTTGTGGTCATGGGAGATTTACCTTTTCCCAGCTGCCATGAATATCCTTCTGACAGGTGCTATTTTGGCACTCTTGACCAGGGCCAGAGCACCTTTATAGATGTTAATGATGTCAAACTCTAAAAATACGACAAAAACGATGTTCATCATTCTCCTCATAAGAGGCAAACAAAAGAGAGAAAATAGTTAAATAACACTTGCCCTTTTTTTTTTTTTTTTTTGAAAGTGCCACGTCTCACATTACATACTGAGGTCGTACTGTAATGTGGTCTGCTAGACAAAGGAGGGTTAAGGTTTAAACCAGATCAGTCGTCAGCCAACACATTTGCATGTGTGTCATTTGGTATTTGCATGAAAGCACTATTTCTGAGTCAGGTGTTCCAGTTGGAGCTGGTGGCCTCCGTGGAGGCAGGTAACGACACTTCATGCTACATTAAGTCCCTCGGTGTCTTTGCAAAAGAGGGATCCCATCTATGACAACAGTGCTGCTGCTGCTCTAGGTGCACTGTAAAGCCTAAGTGCAGCCTGACAAAACCATTTACATTGTGAGAGCATGCTTAAATTGATAATCTGGCTATGGAACTGGATTAGATTAGATTTTGTTTGTGTTTGTTGTTTTGACTGTGTTCAAACCTCCCAAAAACGTCCTGCAAGATTCTGATTTTTGTTTCATTTTCACGACCAAACATGGAAGAATCCTTGCTCAATTGCTTCTGCTTGAGACCAAACTGGCTGCTGCTTTCCGTAACCTTTGCATGAGTTGCTAACAATGATGGATTTTTCGTTTCCAAGGCAAATATGTGCAGGCAAATACACGCAATGTATTCTGCTGTTGTTCAAACAAACACCGTCCGAACATAGACACAGCCTGTGTCCACAAGCTGCTTATCAGTGGACGGCAACCGTCTCAAGTAGAAATAAAAGTACAAGTCACCAAAATGTATTGTCAATGTCAGTTTCCACTGATGAGACATAAGTAAATTCCTAATGATTGGTACACTCATTTATGAATGACAAAAATGAGTGTTTTTCACAAAATGGTCAACTGCAATGTCAAGCCGATGAGAAAATTTCTTTGATCTTTAAATTGTTACTCTGAGTAAACCGATGCTTCATTCAAGTGAAGCATATATACTTTCTTCAACTGTGAAAAAATGAATGAACCAGAGCAGGTTTGTGAGTTGTGTTGGTAGAATTTCACGTGACTGACCTCAAACACCAGCAGTCACCTCGGTGAGGTCTTGATCAGCAGCCTTTATAACATGTGTGTTCAAAAGGGGTCTGACATAACAATTTCCAAGAATTTTTATGCTTTTTTTGTTTCTATATTAGTCAGTTTGCTGACAAAATGCAGGCAGTTCCTCCCCAACACTCAGTGAGTGGGCAGCAGCCATTGCTGCTCCTCCGTTGACAACTGTTTATTCCTCGGTGGTCCAAATGTCCCGATGGTCCGACTGACTGTCCTCCAGCCATTCCGGGAAATTCTCCTACTGCAGGTGTATCCGACTTTATTTTTGCAGTAATTTGTACAAACGTGCTGACACAGTAACACTCTTTATTTCCCGAAACATTGGATTTTTGACAACAGGCCTTTTTTTTTTAAAGTTTGTAAAATTCCAAACTTTTCAAATACTGCACCTTCTACAAGACTGAAAATGAACAAGACCAGATGTAAGTTGATGAGATTCTAATCCTGTCATCTCCATCGATGTGGCTATCCTTCCAAAGCTGCTTCTCTTGTGATTTCCTTCTTAACTTTGCAGTTTGTGAAAGCTCTCCCTGCCCTCTTAGACGGCTCTGCAGTGTCGGCAGGCAAACTTTTAACACCATTCATCTCAAGTATAGTGTAAAGATACATGCTTTGTTATCGCATCCCTAAATCCCCAAATTTCCCCCAGCACAGTGCTGTGAAGTGCACTGAGTTTACTGGTGTTTCATGAAGGATGGGGAGACCCCTGCAGAGAATTGGCTGCTCTGAAACATTTCACTTTTCCACACATTTCCTGTAAAGTGATGGAATGTGCTGCAGAGAGGCATATTTCATCTGTTCCTATCAGGGGATTTTACAGACGGATGACTTTACAGGAAAAGTGGAATGTTTTTTGGGTTTTTTTTTTCTCTCCTTCCATCGATTACAGTGGAATGTGTTTTTTACTCCAGCTTCAGCAGAGACTATGTGATTACTCAGGACAACACTTTCAACCCAAAAGCAGTGTTAGGATGAAGCAGAGTCCTGCACCGGGTACCCGTTGGGTACCTGCAAAAACAGCTGATTTGCGGGTGGTTTTTTAAAACTTTTTTCTCGGGTTCGGATCTGGGTGGGAAAAATAACATGCGGGCCGGGTCGCGGGTTTTAGATTGACAGATCAAAATTAATATAAAATATATAAAATATTTACTCTCTAAGGATCGCTTCCACTATTTTGCAACAGTCATTGGTTCGCTGATTAAACACGTTTCACCATCTAATAACACAATTTGTGATTGGAACGGGAGAATCAAAAAGAACTGCCACTGTCTAACACACGCCACAGTTAGTAGTTATTTCAGTATTTGAGAAATAAGAGGATAAAATATACAACTGTCACTTTGTAATGTTCCTGAAATGATCAAACATTAGAGTGTTTCCCTGATGGATTACTTTTCTCCTCAATGGATTCTAAAACATGTGACGGCTCGTAACTGATGAATGTCGCTCAAGTCTGGATGGCAAGTAGGTCTACCATTACACATGTAAAGTTCCCTATAAGAGATTAAAAGTTCAAAAGCATTAATTGTAACAAACGAGTGGTTTCACAGTCGTATGGGAGAAAAACACAGAGGGTTGATGATTCATGACTGAAGTCAGGCTTTATTTGGAAGAGCTGGCCAGTTCAGGTGCGTTGTTTACTCAATGGCACCTTAACTGTGGCAATATGCTGTTCCATATTCAGACAACATGACCCAAAATGATTACTTTAAATACAGGTTATGGGTTGGGCTGCAGTACAAATCGGGCTGAAGTGCGGGTTTGCGGTTGGGGTGCGGGTTTGTACGTCATCGGGGAGGGGCGGATCCTGAAAATTGGACCCGTGCAGGACTCTGGGATGAAGTAATGCAAGCTCATGAAGACATATTTTCTTTGTTTCTTTCGGACACCAGTTGGTTTACTTTATTTTTTAAACTCATCACTACAAGATATATACAATATAATGGTTCACATTTTGCATATATCTGTGCATTATGCCATATATATATATATATATATTTTTTCCTTTTTTGAAAGATGGAAATTCAATCTCCAACACCTAGTTAGGAAGGGGTGAGGGCAGTGGTGGTGGTGGTGGTGGGGGGGGGACAAAGTCGGGGAAAGACAGAAGAAAAAAATCTTAACAGGGTAGATACTCAGGAGGGGGGTAAGACCCACCAAAGGGTCTTAACCCAGCCAGCGAGGTGACCTTTTTCAGAGTAGAAACTACAAACGATTGACAATTTTCATCTGACGTCTGACTGTCTCTTCTTATCCGTTGATTGCGTCTTGCACAGCTTTCCTGCCAGTCGGAGACAAGAGTTGTACCCAGAACTGACCAGACAGTGACAGCAATACCACTGGACAATAGACCAGTGATTGCTAGCTGCCTTATCGAGAATGTAGCTGTAACTTCTATAAACAAAGTCATCTACATTATTCTAGCACAAAATGTAAGACAGAAAGCAGCAGCTGGTTTTCTTCAGATTCAAAAACTAACAAATATTTAAGAATTTGAGTCACTTTTTTTTTTTAAAGAACTCAGCTTGAACTGCCCACAACTTGACACCTCCTTGTGTCACATGGCAAGTTGTCTGTCTTGTGTGTTTCTTGTTTTTTTTTTTTTTAAATGTCACACTGGTTCTTGACTTCCCTGTCTGGTGTCTGATAGCATGTCCCCGCCTTGATGTGTTCTCCCTGCACCTGAGTATCTGATCGTCTGCACATGGTGGAGGCCGTATCTGCTGATTGACCGCCTGCTGCTCTCTGATCACTGCGCTCTGCTCTTGGACCTGGATTGCTTTAAGACTTTGTCTCTAGATTTTCTGCCACACTGCCTGCTTCTTTTCCTAAAGCCTGCCTGCCTGACTATGACTGTGCCTTCCCTGCTCTCTTTTCCTGCTCTGACGATTCATTGCCACGTCTCGTGCTGTCGTGCAATTGAGTCCACCTCCGCCTGTGACATTTAGTTGTCAGTGTAGTTAATGGGGGGTTCAGCAAAATTATGGTTCACTGCACAGTTGTTAAGGGAATAAATAAAAGGAAGAGTATAAAACTGTAATCATCGGAACACATGGGGCAAAAGGAAAATGATTTGAGGACAACATCCACTTCTCTTTGTTACCCTTTCCTGCAATTTTACTGCCAATATCCTGGATATTGTTGAAATACAGTTCTGGTTTTTATCTAATCACCTCGGCCTGTTAGCTTTTGCAATATTTACTTCAACCGTCCATGCTGTCAAATGTAGTGATGGGCTTGCTGCAAACAGATGACAGTTGGGGCACTCCATATTGCCATCATTGTGGCAGAACTAGCCGCATGATCACCAAATGGTGTGACATGAAGCAATAAAAGAGCCTGGGACATATCCAGAGTTTGGTATCCATTGGTTTCCATGGTGATTGAACAGCAGTTTTAAAGAGCCCTGACGGCTGTGGGTTTTATGGCAGATACTGAAAGGACTATGCAGCAAGACTTGGATGCTATCCTGTTTGTAGCTGATAAGACGTCATCGGTTGATGAAGTGAGCAGTGTTTAAGTAGATGCATCATGAACAAAAATGCAGTGAGTTTTAAAGTCTGTTTACTTAAATCTAAACACTTCATAACTCTATTAATTTGTTGATTTTCAATGTTTGATTTATGGGTACAACTGTTAGGACACAAAAGATGCCAATGTAGGTGGATCAGGTAAGACAATGGTAAGCAAACAAATCATGTGAATATACAAACTAATGAATGAATGCTAATAATTATCATGACTGTTGCAGCTACTGTATGAAGCTTAAGTTTGTTATTTCACAGTGTCCAATCACATCAAATCAATCATCCACCTGAGCAGCGTGAAACAGAGCGGAAAAAAAGGGAATGTGACCTAGCTGCCACTGTCACAAATGGTGAATAAGACAAGAGGGTGAGGCAGAGATGGAGACAGGTTGGGGAGCCGGCAGGGGTGAGCGCTGACTGATAAGGATGGATAAAGGTAAGGAAAGAGCGGAGGATGAAAGTTTGCCCAGGGCACATCGATTAAACACACGGGGAATAGAGGGGGGGGGTCTGACATAGTGGTGGCGGGCCTGAGGCGTCTGTGCATGTGACCGTGCATGTGCACCTTTGCATGTGCGCCTTGGTGTGTCTTGGGACAGACCCCGTTGACCCCGGGCCTCCATGCTGTCAGGAGTGTTTAGCCTGGACTGGCTGCAAGCTCTCCCCTGTGGTTTTCCTCATACTCTCGAGGACAGGCTTCAGTCGGACCGAACTGACAGCGCACACACACACACACACAGACTCACACAGACACAGACACAAATGCAGACACACACACTCACACACACACACACACACACACACACTACAAAAATACATTAGGATCATTTCTTAGAAAGAGATTCTTGGTTTGTTTCATCCTCAAGTTGCTTTTCAGACTCCTAATTATTTGGTCTTATAATTATGTGGAAGGGGCACATGAAGCACACATGTTGTTTGTTATGTTTCTTTTTTGTCTAATGAGTTATTTCACCTCTCTAGGATAACAGAGCCAACAAACACACGTTGACATTTATGGATCTAGCAATTCGGGATTGATTTTTTCAACCTTTGGTGTTTGTAAATATCAGCCCACCATTTTGTGGAGCTCAGAGGAGTCACAGCAATGGCAGACTTGTTTGGCTCACTTGGATTTTCAGTAGTTCCCTGGACATGGAAGAGAGGGAAGCAAGGAAAGAGACTATGACACCTGACTGTCCTGGAAAAGCCTTGTGGCAGAGGAGCTGGATGAAAATGTCCTGGGAGAGCTGCAACCGCTGCCACTGCAATATTGTCCCAATGAGCGAATGGTAGTGGATGGATGTATGCTGTTCTTGATTCAAAAATGTGTTTTCCCTCATCCGTCAAGAGATGAATCCTCACAGAGTGCCCAGGCTGGTCCCAGTCGAGCTAAGTGGATTCATGTAGTAATAGCTGGACCACCAATCACATACACTACATGTTTTTGTCAGGTTACAGTTAATCCCACTTAAAATAGACTAAGCTGTAACATGCATTTAAAAGTCTAAATTCAGTTTCGCTAAAGGAACAAATAGGTTTCTTGAACTGCATGTGAATCTGCTGCTTTTCACCAAGCTGACTGACAGGGTGGTAAGCTGTGCAGGAAAGGTTGTGCTTGGTTCTGTGGTTATTTATATTCATCAGGGTACAATGCCACATTGTGAACCCAGTGATGCTCCGTGGAGGGCACACATCCTTGTGATTTTGAACATCAGTCTGTCGTTCATAATTGTCCAATTTTAGTTCAAAAAATCTGAGCCTCGGCCCATCCTGTGGGTTTTCTATGATAATGAACTTAACATTTCCAATGTTGTGAGGGAAAAAATGAAGCAAAGCCCTGGGCCTTCTGGAAGTATTGACAGACTTCTCTCACACTTTTATAAGTCAGAGAAAGAAGCTCAGGAAGTATCCAGCTCCTGCTAATAGCAGAGTTGGACTCACTGCGGGTCAAGGTCTCTCCAGCTTTGCTCTGCATAACTGATTATAGGCATATTTTAAGCACACTGTCAGCCCATAATAATTCCAATGATATAATACACACACTGTGCATAAGATTATGAGCTTTAATACTTTATGGAGCAGCTGTCTACCTAATGACATAATATTTAATTGGAAACTATTCGTCTTGTGCTTATATGTGAAAAGTTCATCTTTGCTCCTAATGGTTTTATAATCTTTGGGTAATGCATCACAGGGTCTCACAGCTGAATACAGAGTCTTTTTTATTGTATTTCTGTCAGATCACACAGAACAAAAAAAGGACACTGTGATTTATATTTTTCATTCTGCTTTTATGGCTCTGAGTAATTTTTAACACCAAACTCCCACTTATGTACAAACACAATGGAATCGTTTTGTTCATAAAGAGTAACTCCTTTACCAATTCTTGTACAAACACAACAAAAAGCTGTGTTAGGTATTTCTGAAATCACTGTTATACTGCAAAGTATAGATAGTATTGACCTTCTTATTTTGTTTGTGTTTTAGGAAAGTATGCCTGTGATGAAGTCCCCAGAACCAGCTCATGTCCTTCACTGTCCAAACTACCAAAGATTAGCCACATCTTTGGTGTCCTCTCTTTGTCTGTTGACCTGTAGAACTGGAGTAATCAAATATTTTTAGCATTTTTTTCTCAGTAGTTTTTTTTTCAGTTTTACTTTTGTTCTTGTTTTTTTTTGTGAACTGAGGAACAAACGCTGATGAAAAACTACTGTAAATGGGCTTGAACTGGTAAGTGTTGTGCTACCATTTAGATGCAGTTAGTTTTTCAAAGCTCTGATTTCCAATTCTTGTGAATGCATCACACGGTATGATGCAAGTTGCTAAAGGCTCAGAGGCTGTCAGTCAAGATGTTATCAAGGTGACTGTTGGAGACAGAGAACTGCTACTGATGGGTTCAGTGTGAGCAGCAACTGTTGTTTGTAAGAGTTAGTTGTGTTGTTCTACATGAAGGTTTGGTAGTTGGATCGAGCTATATCAAGGATGTCATACACAAAACTGTATATTGTGTTGCAGTAATTGCAGCAGAGTTTGATGCAGTTTTGCAGTCATAGGACTGAATATTGTGCCATGGCGACCACTCAGCTGGAGAGGGCTAAGCCTCTGCAAACTGTTGGACATTGACTGTGTGTCCCTTGTGCAATCAACTGGCATCACAAAGCTCCAGCTTGCATGGAGCTGACTTATCACAGAGAATGGGTCCAGTACATGGGGAGGTGTCATTCGTCCTTTACGAGATTTGTAGAACCAGTTTATACCAGTCCAAGAGTCTCCATGGACAGTCTGTAACCGGCAACTGTGCTGAACACGATCAAACGGTGCACAAGTGTCGAGCACAGTTTTGCCAATTATTTTCCAATCGGCCGTCTGAAGGAGCTGGTGCAGTGGGTTGTGAGTGAGCTGTGAGTCCTGTGTGAAACATGACAAAACATGTTTCAAATACTTATGATTGCTGCTCAGGTCTGTCCAATCAAAACTATTCACCTCATCTGTGTGGGGTGTCCATAATGTTTTGGCCTATCATAGCAGACTTAAGCATGTCTGCTCTCCAGCAACTCAAGCCACATTTTTTTTTTCATCAAATCCTGAAACTTGAAAACATTATCTGAAGTTTAACTAGAATGAAATGTGGTCAGTGTTTCTCGGCCTGGATAAGGCAGATGAGATGAAGGGATGGAAGGAAAGGAGATGAATAATGAGACTTAAGGAAAGGAGAAGTAAGGGTGAGGATAGGGGGGAGGGCGGGGGAAAGGATGTGGTTAACAGGAATGCCAGGGAAACAACATTATTTTAAGTCGTAGCCGTCTTACTCCAAGAGATGGAGTGCGTCTCTGTAAGCCCCAAGCACTGCTCAAAAGCACAAGGAAGCCTAGAAAGCCTGCTTTGAGTGTGCCTCAGAGAAACGCACAGCGTAATCTACTTTCCCTCACTCTCCCTCCCCCTGAAGCATAACAAAGAGCCGAGGAAGAGTGTTTGTGATGCTAATTCTGCAGGAATAAATATGCAACACTAAATTCAGATGCTTTAAGAGGGAAGGGGAGACGAAGACAGCGAGTGATGGAAGAAAAAATGGTGCTTTAGAAGGCAGCCGGGAGGGAAGCAGACTAATCCGTTATCATTGCCCATATATCCAGTGCACGAAGCAGACAGGAAATTAGAACATGCTGCTGATGAAATGGGAGAAAAAGGGCTGAATGGGACCCAATCTCAGGTGTTAAAGCATTACCTGGTGATGGGGCAGTAGCTTACTTCTGCTCATCCTGTGTGAGATGGATGACTCCGTGTTGCCGGAAACAATACATATGTGAGAATCTTCACGATGCCAAATCCCCCGGGGTCGCTCTTATCCTCTGAAACACTGTTGCAGTCATCAGTCAGTGTGTTACGTGCACTCGCTGTAATATTAAGGGCCAAAGACCTTAACATGCCTCTCTGAATCAAACTTATCTTAGCAAATCCTCAGGTGGCCCCCTTTGTTAGGGAAGGAGGTTAAAAAAATTCTGCAGCATTTGCCTCTGCTCTGAGCCTCAGGCGCTGTCTTCAGCCCAAAATGCGTTTTTACAGCCCAAAACGTCACTTGTACAGATGAAGCGTTTAAAGAGGAGTTTCCATCCGCACCGGCCCATTCTTAGGAAAATCACTGTAGTACATATGCCAGACCTCTAGGTGGTACATATGCTCAAAACTCAGCCAATGATAGCAGAGAAACAAGGATTAGGAGGAGATAGCAGAAACAAAACAACACGCACGACACACAGGATGATTCAGGATTAATCAACACTTCTAATAAAAACTATTCAAATAAAGTAAATCAGGGCTTTCTGCGGGTGTGGCCTCAGTTTGGAAGGAATCTAAAATCAAAACTCATATAAGAACAAACTGGACATTTAGCTCCCATCTCCAATATTGTAATCGACGGCGAACAGTTCAGTGATGATGATAATCGCCTTACTGACTTATTTATTAAACATGACATCAAAAACGGCGCTAACGCGCTTTGGATTGGAAAGGCAGCCAGTCACCCCACCTGAGCCACAGTCGCTCAACAACAAAAACAAGGCATGTTATCGTTTGTTGCACAGTGAAATGAATGTCCTCGATACCAGTGCCAGAGCAGTGGCCACAGATCACAGGAGGGTCTGAGGCTTCGCCTGCTCTGAGGGCGCCAAAATTACAACTGTGGATTTCACAGAAAAACACAAGGAGACACTATGTGGAATTGAAGGCAGACCTCAAGACTCGCCATTGCTTTTATTAGGGCTCCTACTTTTGTACGATGCTGTGTGTCAGCTCCCACTTTGTTGTCGGCTATGGAAAGGTACACCCTGAAAAACCCTTCAAACATTCATCCTTGAGTTTTAACCTGGTTGAGCCTTTCTGTGCTATAAGCATGTCCCCCCTCTGCATGCTCAGTTTCCCCTGAATTAACTCTGAATTTTCCTAAAGGTCCCAAATCTGTGCGTGGGTGCGTGCGTGCATGCGTGCAATCGTGCGTGCAATCGTGCGTGCGTGTGTGTGTGTGTGAGACATCCTGCAACAGCTGCAGGTATCTGCAGAAAAGACGATAGCTGTGAAATCAACTGCAAAAAAGTTTTTTTTTCGCATGTCAGAATGTGTGAAAACATGTTTGGAAATTTCCCTCACTGCATTTAGATCTTAGGAAAATAGAAACCACTACAACCTCTGAAAATCACAATGCACAAAAAGAAAGAGCGTCGAAGCGCCAAACGTGGGTCACTGTCCTAATTCTTGAGTCCTATCAAAACACAATCAACACATGCGGGTGTATCTCTGCCTTCTTGCTCTCCAAGGGGAAGGGGGGAAAAATGACAAATGGGTCTGAACTGGGACCAGCATCGAAGGCGGGAGCAGAGAAAAAAATTAGATTTTAACCTAATTTGAATAACCCAGATCTAAGATGATGTACTGCGGAGCGCAGAGAGGTGATAGCCCAATCCGTCATTCGGAGGGACGGGGGTGGGGGGTGGGGGGTTAAACAGGAGAGAATGGGGCGAAGAGATGAAAAGAGGAGGGTGAAGGGGATCAGGATGAGAGGGGCGGGGAGGCTGTAGAGGTGAGCGACGGCAGGACGGAGGAGAGCAGAGATGTGAGGAGAAGGGGAGGTGGGTGAAGGAGATAGCGGCTTTGGCAGTGAGAAGATTAAAGCCACTTCCGTACAGCATTGGCCCCATTAATGTTTAACAAAACGCCTGAGCTCGGAGAAGATCAGCCCCCGCCCCACCACTACCATCACCGCTCCTGTGATCTCTTTCAACCCTGCTCAGGGCCACACAAGGCAACACAGTGAGAAGACACCGCCAATGAAATATTTACAAAAGGCAATCATTTGTTTATATCCCTGACATGAATAATTGTGATTAATGTTTTATTCATGCTGTATTGTTTATTGCCTCCAATCTGAGGAGAATAGGCCGTCTTTTGAACGTCAACCGAGACAGCCAATTATGGAAGTGTGATCCTTTTGTGCTGCAGTGTGTTTGAGAGAGAGCCTTTTGTGGCATGTCTTTCAAAGAAACGAGGAGCCCTCGTTTCCTCCGCTGGAGGGGGAGCGGTGTCACCACCGCTCCTAATTGGCTGACACTGAGTCTTTATGATAGGTAGGAGAGCGCCTTGAAAGAGAAGGTGGAGGGGTTTGGAGGGGGGGTGGAGGGAAGGGATGGAGGGCGGCGGGCCCAAAGGTACACAGGGAGGTGGTAAAGAGAGTGTGTAAAGCGTGTTTACTAAGGCGTGTTGATCACAAGTGACGTTCAATTTAAACTTGTTCACAGGCAAAAAGTGCTGCAGAGCAAAGCGTGGATATTTATACCACAGGACGTTTGCAGCAGCTGAGGCAAGCTGCTCTTACAGCAGTTAGACCAGCAGACAAAGACTCCAAACTCAGACACACGTCAGCCAATCAAACAACTGATGACAGCCCAAGAGACATGGAGGTGGACTCGGGCACAACAGGAACCCTGGGCACGGATGAGCATGAGGCAGTACTCTCTCTTCCCCTGCGGACATCCTCAGGTCTCATCGCTGGTTCCACACCACGGGCGTCATGTCAGGTTGCATCACGAGAAACGTCATGTCTGGCTCAACCTCTGGTTCAACCAGTGACGTCAGTATGATACAAATGGGATTTTGACGTGTAGAAAGTGTTCCCATTCAGAGACAGGTGAGGGGAGAGTCGGTGGCAGCTGACCTGGAGTAGAACACGGTGAGTGAAAACTCAGGGCTTGAAGGTGGTGCGTTGGAGGCAGGGAGCAGAGGATGGTGTGAGGATGTGTGCTGCTTGTGGCAATTTGCTGACTGGCTTTGAAACTGCCAGATCTGGTGAGGCCATAATGGTCATTACATTGTGGAACACAGGTGACACACTGGCTGGTCCTGCTGTGTCCTGTCTTCCTGATCCATTTGAGGAGTGACACAGATAGCTTATATCTACAGTTCTACAGTTTCATTTAGCTGGTGACCTGAAGACACTGGGTCTGCTTACTGTCAGACATCATTATGACCAATGTGAAGAGGCCAGAGGAGGTCACAAGGGACAGATTAACTGTGGAGGGCTATTGTGTTAGTCATTAGCACCCGTTCTGTGGAAGGTTCTCTGGTTGATTCTGACTCCTTCCATCAAAACCATCAGCACTGTGAGCTCCCTCTGGAATCTGACCTTTCCAAAACTGGAGAAGGCGGGGAATTTGAGAGTGGCCCTCCATTTGATCCCTCGGTTAGTTCCAAACTTCCAAAGATTACCAAATAATTTTTGGGTTTAGCATCCAGATGGCAGGGTCAGATAGTGTGATGGTTTAATAAAAACCTGTCAGAATGTTTGCTAATCTCTGAATACGGGAGTAATCTTATTATCCCTTTAAGACTAATAGCCACAACTTTGTAAAAAACTCCCACAATGTCCAGTTTTTCCCTAAAAAGCAAACAAAAGGTGGGTGTTTGATTTGCTCTTTATTTTACCGATAAAACCCCAGGATATCAAACTTGGACATATGTGGGCTGAGACACAGGCGCGACCTGACACTGTGCACATTTGAATAAGCTTTGATTCACACAGGTACCTCTTCTTTCATTCAATAATAAATCTGAAAGCCTTTGAGCATCCCTGCTGTGCATCATGCATATAACATGGTTGTTGAGCGCGTTTGAAGTGAGAACAGCTGCGGAGGCTGCTTCACTACATTAGCACCAGTGACTCTATTCGTCTTGAAGGCTTGACAATGCAAGGAGGAAGTTGCACTTTGCTAAAATCCTGTCCGTTTAGATAGTCGGAGGATAGTAATTAAGGCTGCCGAGGGTTCCAGTGGATCCGAATCTACTGACAAAGGTTTTATTAAATGTTTCACTCCTGTATGACTCATTCCTTCACCCCAGGGATATTGATTTCACCCACAAAGTCCTTCTTTTCTTCAACTTCTTTTACGCTCAACAAAAGTGCACAAACTCAGTGAAATCTCCCCCAGTCTGAGTTGACTTTCGCTTTGTGACATGAGGGGTATTATCCTGCTGCAAGGAGCCTTTAAAGAGATGCTAAACTGTGACCGTAGAGGGAAGCTTGCGGTCAGCAGCAACACTCAGACAGGCTGGAGCAGCGTGACTGATGGTATTAAAATCCCAAAAGTGTGCCAAGGAAACATTCCCGACACTGTCACACTGCTGCTCCACACACAGCAGGTTTACTTCAGAGATACTCTGACTTTAGTTTCACACTCTTCAGCTGTGTTGGTCAGATTGTGCTTCGTTGCAGACCCATATTCCTGACTCTGACGTTGTTACCAGACCATCTTAGTCACTTTAAAACTGAATATTACCCTTCATAATGAGATCAAAATATGCCCCGTGGTGTAATACAGTACAATCTATTTTGAAAAAATCTAACGTAAACCCTCTGTTTATGAAAAGTATTGACTTTGCTATGAGTGTTGTGTGTCGTATGTGTTCTCGCAATGACATTAAAGTGGGTGAAAAGCACACAAAATATCTCTGTTTTGAGCTTATCACATGACAGCGAGTTGCACCAACAGCCACCCACTGAAATTCAAATGAATGAAAAATCAGCAAGTAAAATTTGATCTTAAAAAGCTGAGACTGTCGACTGAGTTTGCCTCTATATTGTAGCACACACACACGCACGCACACGCCCGCCCACCCGTGCACGCGCGCGCGCACACACACACACACACACACACACACACACACACACACACACAGGATTAATACACAATGAAACTTGAATAACTCGAGTACTTGTGGACTGCTTGTGATGGAGCCAGAAGCTGCTAATGTAGCCTGCAGGTTCATCCAGCAGAAACAGCAGCTAACTTCTGACTTCCTGTTCTCCATGATCAAAGCCAGAAAAAATATCACTTGTGTAGGGGGAGGTGGAGAAGTGGGCCTAGCTGCTAATGCCCAGTTGTCGATCAACACACCTTTTCACTGAATTAATATAATGGACCATATCTGCATTTTAATGTCATTTTGGTGATGAGGATCTTTGTTAACTTTAAAAATACTGACTGTTCAGAAACCCTGACAGCTAGTATTTGATATAAATATGTGTATTTGTATACACTTTTTTCAGTTTTACTTTTGGAACATCTTTGTACCAATGTTAAATTAAAAAATGTGAAGTAAACAAAAAACAGCAAAGTAGTGTAACTGTCTAGTGATCAGCATGTAGTGGTCAGCCTTAGCACCCCACAGTCGGACGGCTGCCCATGGAATACCCCAGAAAGCAGTCAAGGGGGTTCAAAAACGTTGTCCAAGGTTCCAAAGGTTCGGTGTTCATTTTGTTTCACGTCGTATATCAAAATAACAAAATTAATAAGATTCATGAGTAGACATGGAAAAAGAAAATGACGAAAAAAAATTGAGGTGTGGTAATGAGATGTGATATATTCAGAGAAATGCTGTTTGACTGACTGAAACCAGCTGGAATAACAGTGTGTAGATGTGTCACACAACTTGTTCATCATTCTCTGAGTTTTACTTTACGTTTACTCAGCAGAAATGAGCTTCTGTGCCAGCTGTTTATGGCACAGAAGCTCTTGGCTTATCAAGTGAAGGCAGCAACGAAGCCCTGCATTACACCTGACCGCGCTCATCTGAAAGTTGCTTTATGACCCTTCATTTGTTTTGTCTCTCGCCCAGTCGGCCTTAATGCCTCCAAAGTTGATTAAGGTTAAGTGCGAGGTAATCGTCTACCCGGCCCTTACAGTAAATAAGGCTGATGGTTAGGCTGCAGACTCCGGCTGCCTCCTTCACTGGCTTGGAGCACTTGATGTGCTTAGTATTGATTCTACTTGCAGGCAGCACACTGGGCCGCTGTAAGTCAAGCCTCGTATTGGACAGTTAACCAGCTGCTGGCAAACCGTGTTTGACACAGTTACACTCATGCGCCCCTGATCATATACCCTGATATGTGATTATGAAGCATCACACTGACAGTGTTAACGCATTTGACAAATGAGTCAGTCTCTTACCCCCGTGTGAATGTGGGGAAATCAATCTCATCTGCATGTTTGCCTGAGTCACAAGTCCAGGAGGACTCTTAAAATGCAGATTAAAACAGAAATGCAACACAAATTGGCTTTTCAGGGGTCAAAGGCTGAACAGGAAGAGCCCTGATGACGACGGCGCAATATCCATCAAGTGGCCTCAATCACCCGAATTGCTCATTTTCCACCAATAAGCCGAGCTCATCCCCTGAAAGAGGCTCATTTAGGCGAGGAAGGAGGCCGCTGGAGAAAGGGAGCGAGGCCGAATTTAGCGGGGAGGAAATGAGAGCAACAACCTGGGGTCTGCTTTGGTCTTAATCCACCGTGTAGGCTGACGGTGGCAACAAATCTGCCGTCTTAATCCCAACACAGTGAGGAGGAGTGGGTGTGTGATGATCCCGCCTGATAAGACAACACAGAATTGGAAAAGACACACAGTGAAATGCACAGAAGCACGCCTCATCTCCTCCCACCCACCCCACCAAAAAAATTTAAAAAACACTTAGAAGGCTGATCAAAGTAGGTTAATTGAAAATTTCACTTCTTCCTGTATCTGTCTTTAAGCCACAACTACCTCCAGATGAATCTCCCGTGGCGCTGAAAGATGATAGAGATGTTATATATAGATGTAGAGCAACAGCCTGTTGGCAATAAATGCTTGTATGAAAATGCTTTAAAAAAAAATAATCTTCAAATCATGTTGCGAGCGTGACTTGCCGAGTCTTTGAACACACTGAAAGGATTCGTCTACCCCTCTGTGACACCTCCAGCTGTTCATTCTGACACCTAATGCTTGGGCCAAAGGAGAAGCCTCACACACACACACACACACACACACACACACACACACACACACACACACACACACACACACACACACGCGCGCGCGCACTTGCAGATGGGCGCTGACTGTTGCAGACCAGGAGCAGCCCACATACGCTGCAATTTTGGGCATGCTCTGACCCCTCCAGCTATTGGTGTTTGGTCTCCCAGATCCATAACAGAGTCCACCTGTCTGCTTCTAACACATTGATGAAGACAAGGGTCACTTGCCGCCTCACTCATTTGACCCACTAACAAGTGCAATAATACAGAGATGGTTTGTAGGTTGTAAGTATTAATGTGATATAATGCTTTGGCTGATAAGTGCTGAGAAAACAGGCATTTAGGATTACGATGTTTGCCTTCATGAATTTGCATCATAGGGCAGTTCTACTTAAAATGTATGAAATGTGTCATTCACAATGTGATATACAGCCTTTGTGAATTTAGCAATCATCCCATTTGAGTTGGGAGTGTGAAGTGGGTCCACTTATACTGGGGATGCTGCTGGTATTGTGCAGACAGACATTTCACTAGGAGAGCCTCTGTGAGTTAGACTTTATCATACAATAGTTGTCTCTTTGTTACCTTGCTCTGCTCCTGTCCTGTCATCTTTTCTCTATCCCTTCTCTGTTCCTTTGACAATGTTGACTTTATGACAGATTCCCACATTTTGCCAAAACAGTGAGCCCATGTTTATTGCAGGGGTTATGTTCCAAAAAGAACATGTGATAGGCGAAACACACGTAGTAGTCATCTTTATTTTTTTACAATTATTATACAGTACTGTATTCTGTAATAGCTCCCTACAGCGACGTAGCTCCTACAGCATGTGCAGAAGTTTGAGTTTTTCTGCAATAGTTAGCATCTTCCTGCCTTTTGGGCATGTCCGCAGCTGCCTTTGTCGGTGCAGATCATTTTGTCAACATAGTGGGTTTTGTCGTGGAGAAATTTTGCAAATATAAATTTGCCGAGTCGAAAGGTGAACCGCCTTATTACGACAGTTCACTGTATTCAGTTTTTTTTGGTGCGTGTGTGTGTGTGTGTGTGTGTGTGTGTGTGTGTGTGTGTGTGTGTGTATGTGTGTGTGTGTGTGTGTGTGCGTGTGCGTGTGTGTGCGTGTTCCCATGTTCCCCTCACTGTTGCCTTTTATGGGTTTTTGCACGATTGTGTGTCTTTGGACTCTTAAGTGTAGGCTCTGTGTTTGTGTGTGTTTGGTGTGTATGTGTGTGTGTCTTATCATGTTCCTCAGTGGCATGTGGCACTGCTGCTTTTCCTCAGATCTACCTGATTTCAGAAAAAAGTACCATAAAGTTGTGGGTGTTAGTCTGTGTGTGAGTGTGAGAGAGCGTGTGAGTGCCAATTAAACTATGAAACCTCATGTGGTTGTTTAGTTATAATCATGTACAATCTTAGTCTTTGTGGATCTCTGAAAAAAGAAAAACCCTTGTTTTGGGGACAGATTGCTCATCAGAAGGTTTATTATAATTCATCTGCATCCCGTTGCAATTTATTAATTTAAATTCAAATGTTCTTATCTCTCCCCTGATTTCATGTCTCCTCATTCAGGGAAAGAGAGAATAATGCTTGTCTTCGCCTGTAGTTCATTGTAAGAAAGAGCTTTCGTATTTCTCCTCGTACCTGTGAATGGGCCGAGGGATACTGCTGCAAATGTGTCGATTCTTCTCGTGCGAGCAGGGTCTGCCACCGAGGCACCACACACAAGTTGTTGCGCTGGATTTTGTAGATTGCTACGAACTGCCAACTTATTTTTTTCCTTTTTTTGCCAGCACTGTCGTATTGAAGGTAGCAAGATCAGCTATCACGAGCGTAAATGCCGCCTTGCTGCTGCAGTGAAGGAGTTAATATTCACACCTGTGCCATTTTAGCCCCAACCCTCCCCTATGGTGCCGGTACTGCATTCACCTCTGGCTCCGCTGGATTTTCCTGACAGGATCTGATGAGGCTCCGGGCATGATGTCCACCCCTCGGCCTTCCCTCATCCTCCCCCTTTGCGTTTCCCCTACTGCCTTTTTTCCCACACCAATCTTCAAGTCATTACTGGCCGTTCCATCGGACGGCGCCTCGGCACGGAGGCGAAATCTTTTCTAGATGAGCCTGTGGAGAACGAGGCTACCGGTGTGTCCAAACTTCAGCTAATAACCCCCCCCCCTCCATGAAAAACTACACAGCTCCCACTACTGATGTATCATAGCAAGCAGGAGCGTTTGCTGTCCTAATAGGAAAATGATGGCTTGCCTGATGGCGCTTTAAGTGGAATGTGATTTAATTTGGAAACTCTGGTTAAGTATTTGTACGGCTCTCGCAATTGTTTACAGTGTCTTCGGATGAATACTAAACATGGTGGTGGATTTAGCTGGTTCAGTGGTAATTACAGATCCGATGATATTGCAAATGCGTGTTTTATCCACTTAAACTGTGGGGAATTACTTTACTATTATTTCAAATTTTCCACAAGAGGTATTTAATGCATTTTGGAGCTAAATATGATGGGGGGTGAGTCACTACTCCAGTGCTGAATGAGAAAAGCATTTTAATAACAATTATCATTTTGTTCATTAGGTTGTACAGTGTGAAGTGTTATGGGCCTTCTGTTGTGAGCAAACCATAGCAATCCTTATTCATGAACATGATTACTTTAACACAAACCGGATAGAAGAGAAAAAAGAAAAGCTCCTTGATTACAGTTACTAAATAAATCGAATAAATAGCATTGCTTGTTTTCTCTCAGTAGTTTTGGTGGCATATCAGGAGCAGGCTCGATGCAAGTGAGCTGGCCCAGACCATGAGAGTTTGCTGCAGCGTCGTTTCCATGACAACTGTGGGTCCATCATGGCTAACCCGCGTAGCTTTGATTTAGCTCAACCTGCCAAGCTCAAACCTGTAAAGGAAAGAGAGCCCAGCTCGCCACCTTTTGTAACTGCTCAGCGCAGCCTGGGGTGAAAGTCTCGCTTTCAAGTTGTTGTGCCGCTCTGGGCCGGGTCCATGACCATATTGAGATCGCTCTGAACAGGGCCGATGTGAAAGCACCCTGGGTCGCTCAGTATGTTCAGCTAAAGCTTGAGAGAGGAAGATGCTCCATCATCTCGATGTTCACTCCTCTTTTGAAAGAGGAGCTCACACTGATTTGAGGAAATGTGCAACTAATGTAATAATTGTAATCTCTGAATGACTTGTTCGAGCCAAAAATTAAGGCGTTACATGAAACAAGCACTTTGATTACATTAAAAACTCTTCGCCTTAAAAAGCTTGTGCAGTTATGTAACGCGGGTTCAGGCTGACAGCTGCATATTGTCCCCAGATTTACTTAAGGCCGCGAAACCGCTGAGACATTTCAATTTGCTCCCATTAATATGGTGCAAAGCTGCGGTCGGAGCCAAAATTCTATTGATTGAAGAGCAGAGGAGAAGGCACTGAATGGAGGCACTGACCCCGCAGTCATCCCCCTCCCCCCCATCCCCTCACTAATCCGTCAGACTGGAGCAGTTTTACAGTGCATCGTGGTAGAATTAGTGCTGTCCATGTTCCCCAAGAGACGCTGCCTCAGGCTCTCAATTTTGTCCACGCTGAAAGAATTAGAATATCCTTTGGTGGGTTCTTTTTTTTTTTTAAGGGGAAAAAAAGCCAAAACATTCGTAATATCCATAAAAGCCGCATCAATATTCAGAAAGAGCTGATTCCAAAATGGCATGCACTCTTTGAGACGGCCACATTAAGTATGCAGGAGGGCCGGAAGGGATGGAGCTGATTCTTGAGGGTGCTGGTCATTTTATAAGTGGGGGTTTTATACCCGTATGGTCTTCACCTGGAGTGTGTGAGGCAGAGTGTACATATACTGGGAAGTAGCAATGTAATTATTCCCTAAGCAAAACCTGAGACTTCTATCACAACCTGCCACCAGTGTTGTTGAGAAGTAACCCTGTCAATGAAGAAATCAATGGATTTGGTGATTTGGAGTGAACTTGTGGGTTTGTTAAACTAACCATGTTCTTTATGCTATCGTTTTCTGAATCGCTGTTGATGTGTTACATGAACATACTAGTGACGTTCTCAGTTTGGTGTCTGCAGAATATGCGTCATGTCTGTTTTTGGTCTCAGATTTTAACAAATACATTTCCCTAAAAAAGGTAACTTATATATGCTTTTTATTCTTTTTTATGCATGCAGATTTCACAGGATGGACTATCCTAGGAGTTCAAAGGAACAGAACAAATATTCTACAAACGCCATGCCTTCAATGAAGACACAGATAACTACACTTTGCTGTTTTGTGAAGTGAGAAATACACGAGTACATGCAAAGGATCCAGATGACAGCAAACAGTCAGACGTGGAGATGTATTCCGCGACTCGTCCCTCAAACAGTGACAGAAGGAGATGGGTCTCGTCAAGCGATTCAGACTTTGATGAGACCGATCTCCGACATAGTTGATAGGACTGCTGCCAACATCAAAGAGGTTGAGGTGGGAGAAGGGACATTCAGAGTCAGAGTGTGGCTACAACAGTGAACAATCAACAGATTGTCATGGCTGCCACAGTACATCGGAGTCACCTGCTCTCAAACACAGCAAGCTCAGGGATCCAGAGCTTGCTGTGAGGGGAAAGCAGACCGAAATCTGTCCCATCGCTCTCCCCGCACGTGTTCAGCTGCAACAATGTTGCCCTGTGAGCACCAGCAGCTTCCCAAAAAAGTGTCGAGGAAGGAGAGGAAGCCTCTTCAGCATGAAATCATGAAGTCATGATTGAAACGCTGAAGTCTGCCTTGAAGCTGATTTTCAAGCAAAAATTCAGGTAAACTGCATTGCTGGCTGCAACACATGATTATTCTGAAGCAACTGGTTAAGAGCTCAGTTCTGTTCCTCAGGAAAATCCACATCCAAGGCTGCAGACAGATGTCATGCCAGATGTGGATGCAACTACCGTCCCTCCCATCAGCATTCACTCGGAGGACCTCCAGTGAAACTGAGGGAAAGTGCCTCAAACATTTCTACTGGGGGCCTCCAGAGGAGCGTAGAAGCAGAGAGGACACAGAAAACTGCAGAGACGGTCGAAGACACCGTCCACCTGGTCGATAAAGAACAGGAAGTGGATGCAAACACTGACTTCAGAATCTGCATTTACAGACCAAATGTCTCCTGCTGTCCCAGCAAAGACAGAAGTATCAGACCTCAACCCTGCATCTGAGACACAAGATGCAAAGAAGGTTGAGGCAGATTCACTGTTGGAGGATACTTGCAGCATCCTCCAAACTGCTGCGCCACAACGGCAGAGGAAAATGTTTGAAAAGAAGTCTCCTTTTCAAAAGGAAAGGAGAGGACGAGCAGACAGCCAGACCACAGGCTGAGGCTGCTGGCCCACAAAGCAGCACCTCTTCATCTGGCTCTGCTCGTCCTGGAGAGATGTCCCCCTTCTTGGTCACGCACACCGAGTGTGACCTCTCAGGATCCTGAGGAACTTAGCCCTGTCCCTCAGGATCCAGAGGAAAAGGGGAACATCCGGGACGACACAGATGTTTGTTTGTAAAGTGTCTTTGAGTACTATGAAAACCACTCTATAAATTCAATGTATTATTATTATTATTATTATTCAAAGCAGCAGCTTCACACCTCCAGCTGACGTCTCATCTGGTTCTGCATTTTCCAAGCAAACATCTCCTGTGTTTCCAGTTTTAAAAGTGACCCTATTGGATGATATGCTCATTGTTTGTGGGACTCTAATCACATACTGAAGCTGATCTGCATGTATAGATCAAATGTCTCCGGCTGCTAAAATGAGTCCTCAGACCTCAACCCTACCCTCAGGAAGTCCCCAGACACAGACAACCCTGACATGTCTGTTTCAGTCACATGATGCCAGGACTTGGGCAGCTGCACAGGAAGCAAAGCACAGTCTGACTGAAAGAACATTTCAAACTGGTAATAAACAACAGTAACTATTGATTTTTGGCAAATGCAACACTATCATCAATTTTAAAGTATAACATGTTTTGTCAATGAAAAATACTTATTTTAAGTGATATAATTATGAAGTGTTTGTATGTTTTATTGGCATTATATTGAACTGATTTTTGAAAAAGGTGTGTCCAAATATTTAAATATCCTCGAAACCTAAATATAATGCGACTCGGTATCACTATCAACTGTATTTTAAATCAGTACCTGTCACGTGTTGAGAAAATAGCTTTTTATAAAGTTTTTATTATACTCACACAAGTTAAAGTGGGTGCAGGAAGCAACAGTGACACAGAAGAGGAGTGCGTGTGTCCAGTGTGGATGACACATCCTGGGAAGTAAAAATGTAATTATTCCTTAAGCCAAACCAGAAGCTTCTCTCTCAACCTGCCACCAGTGTTTTATTTTTCATGGTGTTCATGGAACTTTATTAGTTCCTGCTTGGGACATGCACATGCCCGCCACATGAAGCCTCCATTAACTATAATGGGGTCTTTACTCTGCCTCTATATTTTACTGTGGTGCATGATTAGGGTGTCCAACTGTCCCTTGAAAAACGAAATTGTACCGCATTTAGAAACAAAAGCACTCGTTACATCTTGAGTGGAAAAGGAACGCACTTTGTCCCGTATTACTGTGAGTCCAAAAATAGTCAGTAAAAAAGAATGGAAAATGAATAACAGGGCACGTTACATGAAAATTTACAGTAAACTTCCCGGTCCCTGTCCTGCATTTTGACCAATAAGCTGACCGCATATTCACACAGTCATGGCATTTGAGGCACAAATATGTTTTCTACAGACTTTCTGTTTGCACTTTTGCTGTTGCGCTAAAAATTAAGCACTGTTACACTGTTGTTGAGATTTTTATTTGTTGTTTTATATACATTTTTACAGTTTGAAGTTAAGCAGGGCAGGGATTTGTTTAAGAAAGATACTTTTATTCAGCTAATTTTGTTATTTTGTATTAAGGGGAATTGCTGGGTAATAACTTGTTTTCCATGTGTTCATGTTACTCACAAATATGTATCTAATTTAATGCAGGTTTGAGTCAAATGGTTCGTAGATGAGGTGTCCCCCTTTTTTTTTGTTTTTCTTTTTTCTCAAGGAGTTGGCAATCCTATACAAAACAGGCTGACTATTTTGAGAGTGGACGAGTTATGTGATGAGGTGGGTCTATGCAAAGTGCAGCTTCTCTTACATGACAATATTTTTCTTCCAGCTTGCAGTTTTTAAGGTAACTAATTATAAATACAATTAAGATGACAGTTCATTTAACTTTTATTGAACTTTGCAGCTTGTAGCAACAAACAGACATTTTATTGAAATATAAAGTGCAGCTAAGTAAAATGAGGACAAGGCACTGGCCAAAAGAACACAGAATAAGTAAATTAAAAGTTAAATAAAGGTTTACGGCCATGAAGACAAGTAAGTCGCTCAATGTTTACGTTGATGTTAGCGGCTAATTAGCGAATTAGCTTCTTGAGACGACTGTCAGAAAATTGAACACGCCACAACGTGCTTCCTTTTCAGATGCTCGTGTGTCGCTCACATCCTGCTGTGGAAGGTCAGTTCTGCCTTGCAGAAGCAATTGCACCTCGTTTACTTTGTTAAAATGCTCTCAAATTGTCAAGGTCCGTTTCCTGTTACCCGTTATGCTGTTCGAGCGTAACGTCTGGCGACGTCATGCCTGACGCCGATCACCAGTGCTGTGCTCGCGCCAAGCACAGAAAGGCAGATAAGGGCAGCGGAAGGTACCGCAGCAATAATGTGTCAACACAATTAACGATCAGTCGGCGACGGTTTTGATATTTGACAGTCATTCTCTGCAGTAGGAAGTCATGAACAGTGGCAGCCAGTGCATGGCTTGACTTTGCCTTTCCAAGGGCTGCTCTGCAGTGTGTGTGCATCTGATTTAAATTTGTCCTTTTGGAGCTCCTTAAAAGTACTTAATATACAATCTTCAACCCAACAGTTTCATGTAACCAAGCAGCTGGACTTTTGAGACAAACGTGAACTGAATTCAGATTTTTCTCATGAGTCAATGAAGTGACAGTTAACTGTTGTGTGCTGCAAAGTTCCGGTCTTCCCGGATGTTTTTTGTAAAGCCAATATGTTGCCTGTTGTGCACTAACGGTCTGTAAAAGCAAATTTGGATCACTCAATGGTTTATGTTTTTCTCCAGTAGTGGATTCAGATTCTTGTGTGTCACCAGAAACACCTTGAGCCTCGTCTTGTGTTGCTGCACCGGCCATTTGGGAGTTGGCCACAGCAACATACTCCCTGAGACACTGGCAGGTCAAATGTAGTCCAGCCCTCTGAGGCTCCTGACTCTTGGGGTCGATGGGGGCAAAGTGGTCACTGACAGGAGCCACATAGCCGCTCACTGGCAACTTTGACCCACTCTGAAAAACATCAACATAACTCTGATCCTGTTTTGTTGGTGTAACCTCCACTTTCCCCTTGCTGCTTATCACTTCCTTGGAGGCATGCTTGGAGGTTTGCTCAGAAAATGCAGAACCAGATGAGACGTCAGCAAGCGGTGTGAAGCTGCTGCTTTTAATAATAATAATAATAAAAATAATAATACTAATGATAATTATCATAATGAAGATAATAATACATTTAATTTATAGAGTGGTTTTCATAGTACTCAGAGACACTTGTCAAGTAAACATCTGTGTCGTCCCGGATGTTCCCCTTTTCCTCTGGATCCTGAGGGACAGGGCTAAGTTCCTCAGGATCCTGA
>JAUESE010000056.1:18491296-18504191 GCA_032274725.1 Malacoctenus triangulatus | reverse complement strand
CGACTATCAATAGTCTCTCCTGTGCTGCTTGAAGGAGGCCATTCTGGTGATTTAGGGGGGAGCTGGGGGTGCCGGGGGGGTCTGTGCCTTTTTTTGTGTGTGGACAAGAGAGGCAGTTTGGGGTGCGGGGAGGGCAGAAGGAGAGAGAGTGGAGCAGAGACGGAGCAAGGCGCACGGAGCAGGGCGCGCGCGCACACACATTGGACGACTCCCTCCCCTCCCTCTCTCTCTCTGTCTGTGTCTTGCTCTCTCACTCGCACAGACTGGGAGAAAGCTGCGCCTTTTCTTCGCCTAGGCGCACACTCTCACTCACTCACCAGTGCGCACACACGCAGGAGGCGACGGCATATGTGGATATATGCAACAGAGCAGTCTGCTGAGAGAGCGTCGCGGTTTGTGTGCGCGCCATACTCCAAAACAAGGACATATTACTTGTATTTTATTTTTTATTTATTTATTTCTCTCTTTTTGGTGGACTTGTGTGGACGGCGAGGAGCGGCAGCAGCGGAAGATCCAACATGCCAGACTTGTGAGACATCTTTCCTTTCCCCCGTGGTTTTCCCCTCGGTGGAAGTAATCGCCCCAGTGCGCGCGCTGAAGATGGGGGCAAAAATGAGCCAAACCAAAGGAAATATTTGCTCCTTTGCACTATTCAAACTACTACTCCTGGTCGCACTTCTGCAAGGCACTGCCAGCAAGACTTTAAAATACAAAGTTTACGAGGAGCAGAAAGTTGGCACAGTCATTGCGCGCTTGAAGGAGGACGTGGCCGGGGTTTTATCCAAACTCCCGAGCTCTCTGACTTTTCGGTTCCGCGCTATGCAGCGGGGGAGCACGCCGTTCCTGTCCGTCCGGGAGGAGGACGGGGAGATCAGCATCGGCACCAAGATCGACCGCGAGAAGCTCTGCGAAAAAAACTTGAACTGCTCGATCGAATTCGACGTGGTGACGCTGCCCACGGAGTACCTGCAGCTCTTCCATGTGGAGGTGGAGGTCCTGGACATCAACGACAACTCTCCGCACTTCTCTCGCGCCATTGTGCCCATCGAGATCTCCGAGAGCGCATCCGTGGGGACGCGCGTCCCGCTGGATGGCGCCGTGGACGCGGACGTCGGGGAGAACTCCCTGCACACTTACTCCCTCACGCCCAACAACTTCTTCAAAATTGAGGTGCGGACCAGAACCGACGGGGCCAAGTACGCGGAGCTGGTGGTCATGAGGGAGCTGGACAGGGAGGTGCAGTCCAGTTACCAGCTGCAGCTCACCGCCTCGGATAACGGCGTCCCCCCAAAGTCCGGCTCTACTTTGCTAAAGATAAGTATCTCCGACTCCAACGACAACAGTCCGGCCTTTGACGAACAGGCCTATATCATTAATTTGCACGAAAACTCTCCTCTTGGGACTCTAATCATTGATCTGAATGCCACCGATCCAGATGAGGGCACTAATGGGAAAATAGTTTACTCTTTCAGCAGTCATGTCTCCCCAAAGATCTTGGAAACGTTCAAGATAAACCCAGAAAATGGTCACATTACACTCATTAAAAAAGTGGACTATGAAACTACGGCTTCCTACGAGCTGGATGTTCAGGCTCAAGACTTGGGCCCAAATTCCATTCCCGGTCTGTGTAAAATAGTGGTGAAAGTAGTGGATGTGAATGACAACAAACCTGAGATAAACATCAACTTGATGACGCCTGGCAAAGAGGAGGTGGCCTACATTTCAGAGGGCGCGCCTGTGGACACGTTTATCGCCCTGGTGCGTGTCGACGACAGTGACGGGGGACTCAACGGGGAGGTCGTCTGCAGGCTGCACGGCCACGGCCACTTCAGGCTCCAGAAGACCCACGAGAAGAACTACATGATCCTCACCAACGTCTCGCTGGACAGGGAGAAGAGATCGGAGTACAGCCTGACGGTCATCGCCGAGGACAGGGGCTCTCCGAGCCTGTCCACCATCAAACACTTCACCGTCCAGGTCCTGGATGAGAACGACAATCCCCCGCGGTTTGAGAAAAGCCGTTATGAAGTCTTCAAGTCCGAGAACAACTCCCCGGGGGCCTACCTGATGACTGTGGTGGCCTCTGATCCAGATCTGGGCACCAACGGTCAGGTGACCTACACCATCATTGAGGCTTTGGTCCAAGGAAGCCCCATCTCCACCTACGTCACAATTGACCCCTCGAATGGGGCCATCTACGCCCTACGCAGCTTCGACCACGAGGACGTCAGCCGGATCGCCTTTACCGTGCAGGCACGTGACGGGGGCAACCCGGCGCTGTCCGCCAACGCCACCGTCCTGCTCACCGTTTTGGATGAAAATGACAACCCGCCCGTCATCCACTCCCCCTCCCTCAGGAACCACACCGCCGAGCTCCCGGTGTGGAAGTACGCGTCACCGGGTCAGCTGATCACGGCGCTGAAAGTTACGGACCGCGACGCTGGCGCCAACGGAGAGTTCAGCTGCGCCATTGTCGGTGGCAATGAGGATGGACTGTTCGTGATGGACGCCAGGCGATGCGAGCTGAGAACCAATGCCAGTCTGGAGCAGGCTCCGAAGGACGTGATGGATATCAGGATCGAAGTGCAGGACAGGGGCACCAACCGGCTGACCACAGGAGCCGTCCTCAGGCTGTCCCTGCAGGAAAACATGGACATCCTGCCCCCTCTCTACCCCACTGGCTCCAGCCAGGCCTCCCTGGACCTCTCCTACATTGTAATCATCTCTTTGTGTGCCGTTTGTGCATTGCTGCTGATCGTCATGGTGATGTTTGCAACGGCCCGGTGCAACCGTGAGAAGAAGGACCCGAGGCACAACTACAACTGCCGCGTGGCCGAGAACAGTTACCAGAACCATCCCAAGAAGCCCGCAAGGCAGATCCACAAGGCCGACATCACCCTGGTTCCAACGGTGAACGGGACGCTACCTGTGCGAGCACACCCCCGCTCCCCCTCCCCCTCCCCCATACCTGAGCGGGGCACCCTGGGGAGCAGACAGAGCCATCACAGCCGCCAGTCGCTCAACAGCCTCGTCACTATCTCCTCCAATCATGTGCAGGAGAACTTTGCTCTGGAGCTTGCCCATGCCACCCCTCCTGTAGAGGTAAGACGACTCCTTCACTTCCTGGCATTCAGCACATCGTCTCTGAACCTAGGTGTAATTTAGCTGAACGCTGCCTAAACATACATATTGATTCTGTTTTTAATTTGCAACATAAGAGCATAAATATGAACCAGATTCTTGTATTCTGCATGTGTTGTCTTATATTCAGTATTTGTTCTGAATTTATCCCTTGCTCCCATATTCTGTTACCTTCAGTCCTTTGTGTCATGTTTTTGTTAACCATCACATTCAGGAGCAAGTCATAAACTCATGCCACCCCCCCTCCCTTTCCCCCAATACTCCCCAAACCCAACATTGTCTTGTGGCCTTGCTTGTTTGACTCCATTCATTTTCCCCTCTTCATTTTTCCCTTTATTTTTGTCTTTTTTTTTCTCTTTCCTTTTTGTCCTTTTTTTTTTCTTTTGTTTCTCTTGGGATTGTAGCAAGTCTCACAGCTTCTGTCCATGCTCCATCAGGGCCAGTACCAGCCACGGCCAAGCTTCAGAGGCAACAAATACACCAGAAGCTACAGGTAAAACGCCTTAAAGCAGGCTGTGAGAAGCCTTCAGTGTCACAAGCTGACAGACACGTTGCATACACATTTATGCACTCCTCTGATTGCGCAAGAAAACATTTCCACATGATTTTGCCTGTTGTCAGTACTGTCACATAGCCCCTTTTATCCACATCCAGTAGCTTTTTGGTTTAGAGTCAAACTGTATGCTCAATAACTTCACATTTGCATAATTTTATGTAAAACCCCTTCTGCAGAGCACTCTCTGCCTCTTCGTGCACCTTATTATCCATCAGCACCATAGTGTCTCTATAGCTGTGATGATATTACTGGCCGGTGATGAGTGTATCAAATGTCCGCCTGGCTGTGCGCAGATATGCCCTGAACGAGATGGACAAGTTCAGTCTGAAGGACAGCGGGCGAGGGGACAGCGAGGCCGGGGACAGCGACTACGAGCCTGGCAGGGAGTCGCCCATGGATAGGCTCCTTGGTGAGGGCTTTACTGAGATATATGCTCCCGATGGCCAGCACAGAACGCATGCAGGTACACCCCCCCACCCTGCCCCGACCCCCACGCCCCCCCCCCCCCACGAACCCTCCCCTCAGCACGCCTCATTTGTCTCCCGTTTGAAAGGGCGGGATTTGAACTGCTTTGGATTGTTTTCAACTAAGTTTTAAAGTGTGACACTTCAGAGCTGACCAAATAAGTTTCCAGTGCTCACGCCGACATTTGTTGGAAGTATGAAAATAGATATTATGGTCTGTTCCTCTTCATATGAGATGAACAACAGTCAACACACTTCAGGGGAAACAGCAAATTGATGGCGCTCTGATTTTGGAACAAAATTTTTGGACAACATTTTTCAATCTCGTCTGTATATCATCAGTCTGCTCTGTTTGTTGAAGGGCTAGAAATGAGTGAATGGTGTAGCATTTCCACCTGAAAGGAGGGATGAAGCCAGCAGTGCACAGCCTGAAAGGTCCTTGCAGAAAAAACTAAAATGACCTCACAACAGTCAAATATTTGAAAGCCAATCATGTCAGTTTCAAAGAACAAAAAACAGCTAAATGGCATGAAACATAACTTAACTTATCTGCCTTCTATTCAATTCGTCAGGTAATAATTCGAAGTGGACTTTTCGTATTCTATCTCTGATTACTGCTCAGTGTGTGTTTTCAGGATACACGAGTATCTACCATGCTCCCTTCTGATTGGCTGTTTTTTGGGTGAAGATGTGTGGTCAACAGGTTTTTGGCCTCTTTGCAACCTGCAGACTTCATTTGTTTTGGCTTGTGACTTCTACCTGTAAGATGGCCACAGCGATCAAACACTGGCAACTGTTAAGATGTCTTGCAATGAAGGAAACTAAACAAGCCTGTTTCATAGCAGGACCTTGTTGGCAGATCCACAACTGCATTTGATATGCTGTCTTAATGTGAAATGGATTGCAACTGTGTGAGTGCACAGCAGACTGACACTATTCTGTCACTTTACAGGCTCCCATTTAATTCATGCATGAACGGGGTAAATGGGGCTAAAGCTCCATTTTTTTCAAGTTTGGGGAAACAACGCCATCTAGGGGTCATTCGGTGAACCTGACATTCTGCCGAATCCAAAGAAACTCAGTGATGTGTTTTCCATGTGTCTCAGTGGAGGGATGAAATATCAGTGCTGGTGTGTTATTGAAAAGGATGAATTTGTATTTAACCAATTAGACTGTGAAACACATTTATCCTTAGTTATTGTGATCTCGCCCAAGAGGTGGAACTGCAGTACAACACGCCTGTTTTCAACCACTGTAACGTCTGCAAACAATAGAACCGATGAAGCCAAGAGGGTAACTTAGGTACATGTAAGTGGAACTCTGCATCAGTACTCAGTACTGTGACAAAGCAGGGAGGATCCGTGGCTGTAACCAAATTTGGCCTCCTTCACACCCCCCGCCTTTGAAATTACTGTTATTTTTAGCATGTTTTCTCCCCTCTCGTCATCTTTGTGCATCCAGAGCAACAGCATGCCGATTGTCTTCAAAGACTGGGAATGAGACTGTATGCACCCCCCTAGCAACTGTCACCCCACTGAATTCACCAGATAGCTCAACTAAACCTCTTTTATGGACCCACCCCCCACCTGGTCTCACATTGCATGCTCCCCTCCTCTCCCCTCCCATCCCCTCCATCCCAGAGTCTTTGACCACTCATTGATTGTCTGCCCCCACCACCCCCACCCCTGACTTAAACTTAGTGAAACCTGTGTGTCTCAGATTATGTAACAGGTATTGGCAATGTGTTTGTGAGGGAGAACAGTGGCTCACACTGCTTTTTTTTTTTTTTTTTTTTTCCGGGAGAGGGGGGGGGGGGGGTCCCGACCCCCCCTGTTGCTTCTCAGACTGTCTGAGCTTACCGTCACACAGGTTCCAAGCTGCTGCAGCCACGGCGGCTTTTTATCGCGCCATCCCTCTTCCCTCCCAGAACTCCTGCTTCTTCTCAGCCAGCTTCCCACACAGCCATCACTCGATGCCGCATTTGAGCTACGTCCCAATTATAGTAGACCCAGACGGGCAGACAATCTCATCACTAACACCTCCCCAGCACCCCTCCCCCCTCCCTCCCTCCTGCCTCTCCTCCACAGCTTTGTGGAGGAGCTCAGCTCGTTAGTCACTCTCGCTTTTTCCCCCACCTTCAAGCCTTCACTTTCAGCTGTCCAAAGCGAGGCCCTCGTGCTCCTCTGATGAAAAGGAGGCATTTAATTGCCATGTGGCGAATAGTTGCTATGGAGTCGGCTCGGAGTTGCACTCGTGATTAAGCCCTGAAGAGCGTAATTACATCTCAGAGCTAACCTTTCTCCTTCTGTATGTTAAGGCCCGCCTCCCACCCCCATGTCCACTGCAGCATGGATGATTGGGAACAGCATTTAGTCGCCTCTCTGTCATTATGCCTGGAAATGGAAGCCCCCTACACTCCCTCCCTCCCCCCTTTTCCTGGCACAAACTCTTTGTTTATCACCCAACTCAATGATTTCATATCAGAGAATCTTTCAGCTTCATCTTGCATTTACAACAGTTAAACACCCTGCAACAACACCTACCTTTGGAATTTCTCGATCCAGCAAGTAACACTGACTTTCCTGCATGTTAAAATCCTGAAATTCACTAGAAGTAGTGGCTTGAAAAAACTGGCACTTACATTGTGAATCATCAGCACAGATGAACCTTGTACTATGCATTTACAAATGCTGTAACTGTGACTCATCTTTTCTGATTTACATTTATTGACGTTGACCTTCTGATCTTACTCCAAATAAATCACTGCTCACTGCGACTTGTGCACAGACCTGACTAGCCCAGTTAACTAAGCAGTCCGAGACAAAGGAGGAGCGGTCAGGTTCAAGAATGAAGGTGCTAGTCAGAAACATTGTTTTACCTACAGGGCATTACCGAAGATAATCCAATGCCAAGCACTACTTCAATGTGTCTCTGCAACAGGGGTTGTTGTAGGGTGGGTCCAAAAGGGGGGCACTGACATCCAGAGAGCAAGCTTGGATCCACCGTGATGCCCTTCCAAAAAAGAAGCTACGACATAGATATATACATACAATTGTTCATGGTGATTTAACTGTGCTCCTCTGACTGAGTAACTGTTGGTCGAGTTCACAACAGAAAAAATATATCCATTAGAAATCCTTGAGCATCATGTCTAGAGCCCGACCGATATATCAGCGAGCCAATTTTGGCGTCTGGCCAATTAATTGGCATCGGCCAAAATGTGGCCAAAATTAAAATTCTGTTCTTGCTGCAAGCGGCAACAAGAAACTTGTGTCGCGCGGTGATTCTGCTCTCTCCCCTCCCTTCCTGAGCAGCAACTCTGTGCTGCTCGTCCCCCTCCCCTCACTGAGAACAATGAGCTCTCGCTGCTCCCCCACGCACACACACGCTCAGAGTCACAGTCAGTGGAGAGAAACAGGACAGAGAAACGTGAAGTTTACTGATGGTAAGCTTTGTAAAACTATATTACACTACACTCTCGTGCTCAATGACAACAAACAACCTCATGGAAACACGTTGTTAGGGCGCATTAAGTAGAGCAGGCCAGTTTTATTTGCACCAGTTTTTGCGAACATATTAGCGCTTTAACTGTATAAGTTGCCTTTTTGTGAAATAAACAAAGATAAATGCAACTGTTAACTTCCATCTCTACTGTTAGCTAATGTAAGACGGTTATACAGCATTTAAATGCTGTGTAAGTTGCCTCTTTGTGAAATAAACAACACATACGATTTTAGAAGGAATATAAGATTATTATATTGTGTCCCACTTCACTTCATACT
The DNA here is from genome assembly GCA_032274725.1 of Malacoctenus triangulatus. Taxonomy (NCBI): domain Eukaryota; kingdom Metazoa; phylum Chordata; class Actinopteri; order Blenniiformes; family Labrisomidae; genus Malacoctenus; species Malacoctenus triangulatus. The sequence continues at coordinate 18,496,248 of JAUESE010000056.1, read as the reverse complement.
GCGATGCAGGTTTTACTGGAGCTCATCAATTCAGAAATGAAATGTTTTAATGAAACAATTTTTTAAAAGGCTCCAAATAATGTATTTAGTTGTAATCTTGTTTGGAAATTTTAACAGCTGTAGCATTGTGACTTAAATCTAGTTAAACCCATTGTGTTAAGTGGAAGATGGAACTTTTCAGTCGCTTGTAAATATGACAAGTTTATATTTCTAACATGTTTTTGTGATGGTAAATGTAATAGGCCAAACACATAGACCATCAAGTCATGAAGTTGCTGATTCTTTTTAAATGTTTTAGTTGCAAAACACCTCCCAGTGTGTCATCACTTTAAGCTGTATGCTCTATGCAGCCACTTGTTTTCATTCTGGAATGGTCATCAATGGTATTGATATTGTTCAAATTACAGTTGCTATAGTGTTCTATAGTGCTCTGTCACTTAGTCTTGAATCATATTTAGGTTATTATGAGAATGTGAGTTGAATTACAGTTGGAAAGTACATATCCTGTGTATGTCCATGTTTTTTTTTAACAACATTCTGACCATTGGCTAACATTGGACATCGACCAATATTGGACATCGGCCAGTGCATTGGATAACGGTTTTTGAAAGCCCCCGATATCGGTATTGATATCGGCCTCCAAAATCCCATATCGGTCCGGCTGTAATCCAGTTTGTAAAGTTTCACAATTGTCATCCGGTCTCCAATGTAGGATTTGAACTTTCCACGGCGCCATCATATTCCCCCGAACTCTCTGGTGGAACAAGATGTTCTCTGTCGGCCATTTATGTCATTTCCTTGACAGATCTCACCATGCTAAGCTAGGCTAACCCCACAAACACACCCACCAGATTGCTAAGCGGCCCCATTTATCTCTCCACCTTATTATTCCTTCCTTTATTGATCCTCATGAAAGCTTTCTCACAGTCTTCTGCATTCAGGTCACAACATTCCTTCTGTCCTCTCCAGTCTGTCACACTCAGAAAAATATTTGTTTGTTTTTTTTGGGGGGGGGTGGGGGGTGGTTGAGTAAGAACACACCATTGTGGAATAGATCGGAGTGGATGTGCATAAGGTTAGTGTGCTGAGACCGGTCTGGCTATGAAGAGCAGAAGCAAGGGTAAATCCACTCTCACTGTTGAACCTGAACACATTTGTGTCTCATTATGAGTGAGGAGTAAACAGCTGTATCGCATGCAGGGAAATAAAAAGGCTGCTAGTTGTCTTCAGTACTTTTTTTCCAGCCATGGAGAAAGATCCTCTTTAATGGTTCGACACTCTCAGATCCAAGCAGTGAAGGCGAGAACTGTTTGATGTGTTTTCTGAGTAGGTCTTTAGGCAGATCGTCCTCAGGCTTCGGGTGCGAGTTAAGCTATCCTTGATTGATCCCCTCGGGGAGTTCGCTCCCTGCTTTTAACCCATCCTATTCCTGGTTGAAGGAGCTGTCAGGGTTGAGGAGCCTTGTTAAAGGGTCTGCAGTGGTGGCAGTTGGGGTGGGGACAAGCACCGGCCCTCACTCCCCCCCACCTTGGCCAGTCTAGGGACTCGAACAAGCGACCCTGTAGTTACAACATCAAAGCCATCTCTGCCCGAAGGGACTCAAGGTTGAAATTGAGAAACATTTGCCAGTAGATTGTTTACCGATTGTTTTTGAGGGTAAATTGCTGAAATGTCCTGAGGTAAAATAATTGTTCTCATTTCAGAGATTCTTTGTCGTTTGGCCCCTTTGTTCCTTTTCAACAGGGGGAATAAAAGTTGAATTTGTTTTCCGACAAGAGCCTGTGAAGTAAACAAACACAGCATTGTCAGTTAGCTGCGACGCCCTAAATAAACATGTTGGTAAATTCATTGGCAAGTAAATCAGTCAGGATGTCAGCTGAATTGACATTACAGTCAGGCTCTCTGTTGATGCGTGTTGCCTTTCTTTTTCTTGTCTTTTTTTTATTTCCACACAGTAATCAGCTGGGTTAAATCTTTCATTTCTTGCCTTTCATCAGCGGGGGCGCCCAATCTGCCTCAGCCCCCGCGCTGGGTTCCTTTCCTTCCAGTGCACCCAAATGCACTTTTCATCTGCTCTAAGATGTATTATAAATGTTCCTTTCATGTTAATGAGGGGATAATGAAGTCCCTCAATAGCACGACTGAAAAGCACAGCTCTCCTTTAATGAAGGCTTTAAGTTGGCATATTTGATTTGTCTAATTTATTCTTCAGAGATTTTCTATTTGGAGATTTAATATTGAAAAGAGTGACTTGAAAGGGAAAAAATGCAGGGCTATTAGAGGAGGAGTTATTTTTGAATGGGTAATAGGCATTGATCGGCCTCACTGAATTGTCTCTCCGTGGTAAATACATTGGAAGGTAGTGAGGCAGAACTCCTGCAGAGAACCTTTCAGACTAATTAGGGCATATTTCCATCGTGTTTCCAGAAACTGTGCCTAAGGAACAGAATCCTCAGGAACACCTGAGGCCTGATGGGCAGATGGTAGCTATGTGGAAAGAGACCCCAATGACAACTTCCTTACTCAGCTGCCAGTCATTCGCACAGTCCTTCACTACAAACAGGGGAACAATTTATACATTTAGACAAAGCACAACATGATCCATTCTAGACTTCATCATGTTTGAGGGAAAACCCCCTGATTCCAAATGATTTCCAACAACTTAAAAATTCCTTTTGACAAAGATGTTTTTGTGTTGGCCAGTTAGGTGAAGAAAAAAAATGCAATTTCACTGAACACTGACACAACACATTGCAGTACTTTCAGGTGCTTAAAACCATTTAAGTCTAATACCTGACAAGGCTTTTACTGTGTACTGTGAAATTAATTTGAGCTGATGTTTCAATGAAGATCAACTTGATCTGTTCCAGCCGTTTCCTTTAACTTAAGTGATATCTTGACTGCTTCTGCTTCTATTTGAAGTAATTGTTAGAGATTTACAGTGTAGTTTGAGGTTCTCTTTGTTCCTTGTTTCAACTGGTTTTCAAATTTTGACCAAAAAAACTACAGGAAAAAGGTGTTCTCATGACTTCCTGTTTGTGTGTGTGTAGTGACCTGATGTGTGGCTCAGTGTTGTTCATTACTCATGAGTCATTGTGTTTGTCTTTGTAGCAACGAGGCTCTGCACAGAAGAGTGCCGTGTCCTGGGTCACTCAGATCAGTGCTGGATGCCCCCCCTGGCCTCCCCGGCCTCATCCTCCTCTGACTACCGCAGTAACCTTTACATTCCGGGAGAGGAAGCCCACCAAGTCACCGACAACTCCCAGGAGAAGACCCCGCAGCCCTGCACTGACACCGGCCCCGCTCGCAACCAGAGCTTCTCCACTTTTGGCAAGGACCTGGGAGAGGAGGATGGCGGAGACGAAGAGGCGGTGGAGGGTGGCGTCGGCAGCGAGCCCAGAGACGAAGACTTGTGCGGGACCACGTCACTGCTGTCCGAGATGAGCAGTGTGTTCCAGAGGTTGCTTCCCCAGGGCCTGGACTCTTACGTCCAGGTCAACGAGAACCAGAAGGGGATGAGTCTGAGTGGTGTGGGTGTGCCCATGACTGGATCTTTAGACCGCCGGAGGGGTCATCTGCCCGGCAAGCCAAGCCCCTCTGTGCACCAGCAGGGTGTGGCGGCCTGGGCTGCCAACACCCACTTCCAAAACCCAGGAAGCAACATTGGCCCTTCCGGCCACCACCAGGGTGGCAGCTACCACACCTTGAAACCCAGCACCAAGCTCAGCTCCCAGAGCGGCAGCCACAAAGGATCGCAAGCACCCAAAAACAGCCCTCAGAACAGCGGCCACGCCCTCAAAGCTCACAGCAGCCCGCTGCTCACGGCGCTGGTCAGTCCCACCATGGTGCAGTCCTCTCCGGCCCCGGTGCCTGTGCCCGTGCCGCTCCCAGGTCCATCCTCCAAGTGGCTGCCGGCCATGGAGGAGATCCCCGAGAATTATGAGGAGGACGATTTCGACTCGGTACTCAGTCACCTCCAAGGCAAACGCAGTGACAGCCGACACGAGCTGGTGGACGCCAGCGAGCTGGTAGCTGAGATCAACAAACTCTTACAGGATGTCCGGCAGAGCTAGACTCCCTGTCTCTTCTCCTCTTTATTTATTAACCACCCACTACTTCCTTTTATGCAGAATTGAAGTGGAGGGCTTGTGGGTGGTCAAAGGACCCCTATGTACTTTGAATGAGAAAAGACAAAAAAGAAGACCTGCAATTGTCGTTAAAGTTGCATTTCTAATGTATTACTGTGTTTTGTGAATGCTAAATATCCAAAAAAAAGTTTGTTAATTGCTGGTTTGGTACACAATGTACACTATGTGACTGTATTTATCTTTGTATTTTAAAAATACATTTGTATTCTTATATTTATAAAAAAAAAAAAGTGTACATAAACTTAATCAGAAGTCTATTTTTATATTTTCAATGCATGTTGAGTACAAAAGTGTTGAATCAAGACTTTGACATGCGATTGACATTCTACATATTTAAATTGTCTTTTGTATTGTGATTCTTTTTTTATCCGTCACTATGATATGTATACATGAATATATTATTGAAGTAATGGACACCTGTCTTTGTGGTTAATTGTGGGGAAGGGAATGACATAAATAAAATTGTAATACACAAACATCGCTGGCTCCTGTGGTGTTTCTTGGGTTTGTGCTGAGTTGGACGCATTTAGATGCCTGAAAGGAGAAGAAGCAGAAGGACAAGATTGTTGTGGAAAAAAATAAAAGGAAAGGTTTGGTGTTGTGCACTCTCAATGGGTCAAGATTCACTCAACTGAATCACTGAGTGGACAGTTTGAAAACAGATTCTACCCTGACCGTTTATGACGTACCGGTCCTCTCATTACTTTCACACTGGACATGTGGAGCTGGCACGTGCAGAGAGGGGTGCGAGGGGGGCTGGAGCACCTGCCCCTTTGCCCCTTGATGCCCAAAGTGCCCTTTTGT
>JAUESE010000056.1:18358180-18372915 GCA_032274725.1 Malacoctenus triangulatus | reverse complement strand
GAACGGACATTCAGAAAAATTCGGATTTCACAAAAAATCGGAATTGAGCATTATGCTCTGCAGTGTGAACGTAGCCTTTGTACCACAATGTGTTTGTAAATGTTGTTTTTCTGCACCATTACATACGAATTTTCTTCCTTTCGGAATCATTTTTCCTCTTAAAACATTTGGATTGCCACAACGTTTAAAAACCTCAAACATACTCTTTGTCTTCATGACCCGAGCTCCAAATAACTTATCAGATCAGAGCACATTGATAGCTGCTTATTTAGGACCTTGTTTGATCCAATCCTCCCTTCAAAGAGTGACTGTTGTCCTTCTGTACTGAATATAAATGTGTTGCACATCACAAAGGCACTGACCCACAACTTCTAAATATAGAAACAGAAACTAAGTTTGAGAATGGCTCCGCTCCCTTTATGGGGAGGGATGAACCTTTCTATTATTTATACGAAGCACAGCTGCAGGACAGCGCAGAGCAGCTGTGATGTCACTCGACAGATATTCTGGAGAAGTGGGGCAGCAACAGTGGATTTTTAGGTAAAAATACAACTGATTAGGTTATTAGCCCAGGGTTTATACAAAAAGTCTCATTTATCGTGTGATAATATTCCCATCAGTGGCTGGGATGGCCTCTTAAGGTTTAAGAGAGTGCAACAAGGCCAAGTTAAATGATGCACACAGCCTTAAAAAATGACCAGGTCTGATTGAGTTTTGCTGTTTAGATGAACCAGCTTATTAACCATTGAGAGCAAATGTCAGGTCTTTTCACCCACCTGGTATAAAATGTGTCAGACTCCAGCTGAGTGGATGATGTGTGCAGATACCAACTCGATGTGACCAAGGTGAGATGAAATCTATGCTGAATTGTATATATTATCATGAAGAGGCATTTGGGTGGGGGGGGATGCAATGTGATGCACAGAGTTTGTGAGATGAAATTGCAACTTGATGTCATTTGAAAATAAAATTGCGGTGGCTCTTTAAGCCCTGGAGTGAACATTCTGATGTCATATTTTGTGCAGCGGAACCCCATCAAAATTCTTCATTGTCCTAGTAAACAGAACTGATGTGTTCAGATCCTGCATGTTTTGTCCCTGTCCTCTCAGTGGTCCACAAGACTCTGAATCACTTACACAGCAGTTTATACCTGACAAAACAAAAACAGCCCTGCTGTTGTATCCCAATAACAACACGAGCATGCATGTACATGAATGAGTGTGTGCACTCTGTGTGTGTGTGTGTGTGTGTGTGTGTGTGTGTGTGTGTGTGTGTGTGTGTGTGTGTGTGTGAGATGGGGCAGCGTCGACCTTGAGGAGCGCCGTTCATCATGGTGGGGAAAGGGAACCAAGCAGAGACACAAAGCCTTATCGGATGAAAATATTCTTGTTGTCGGAAATAGCGGTGATGAAACTGCTGACGCCGGAGCTCCACTGTACTTTTTCACAGCATCGGCAATTTGAGCCACTCAGTGGCTTCGCACTCACACCCTCCTCGTCCTGACGCAATACCGGTGGCTCTGTGAACTTTTCTGCCAGTTCACGTTGGGTAATGCTGCTATGGGAGAGGACGGCCTCATCAAATTTAATAACACCCGCGTGAGCCAGTATTACTGTTGCTGCAGTGTTTACGCATCTGTGGCTGAAGGCTGGAGTGTGAGATGCCTCTAAAGTGCAGAGCCAAGCTCAAGGTAAAGCCCACTGATTAATGATGCTGCTTTACTGAAATCCCTTTCACTCAAGTGCAAGGACTAATGTTGAAGGCAGAGACCAGTCGCATTCTCATCTGAAAGCACCACTTCTTTAGGTGTGGGCCCAAAGTCATAAAGAAGGAATGATTGTGATGTGAATGGATCAGATCCACTTATAGTCATTATTGCTCCAATGTGTGCAGACACGGGAGCTTTCAGCATCTGTGTGTTCACAAGGACACTGAAAATGATCTGACATTTTCATATTGACGAATTCTCATCCAAACTTGTGAATTTTAAAGTATGTCTGTTTGTGGTGGATAATTTTGACAGTTTTAGTTTTTGGCAGCATGAAGGTCACTAGAATGGAGGACCATTTTGTTTTCAACTCTCAATCAGTTTTGCTGTTGTATCAGATCCATGTTTCATGATGAAAAAAACTGATTAATTTACAGTCATTCGAATCTCATCCTGAGAGCAGTTACAGTAAACAGAGGTGAAGTTTAGTGTTTATCTCACGATCCAAGATGAAGGATGCATTCGCAAAATCTCCTTCTCTCTATATTATTCCTCAACATATCCTCCTTCCAATACACTGCTGTTTGTAACTTCTGGTGGTTAGTTCTCTCACTTCACAGTCCTGGGTTGGAATCCTTTCAGTGCTGCTTTTGCATGGTGGCCTCAAGCATATTTGGGTTTCTAATGGACGGACCACCCATTCATGGTGTACCCGCTCTCTGCCCAATATCCGCTGGGCTCTGCTCCTGCCAACTTGAAACCCTCAGGAGGGTGACCAGGTGGTTGGTGACAATGGAGAGGAAAATAAAAACCTCTCTTTTTAAAAGAAGAAACCTCCAGAAGGCCCAGACTCCAAGGTTGAGGGATGCTACCTTCATGGTTAGCAGCTAGAAGGAGTGAAAAGTGTAGAACTAAGCCGGAGCAGCAGTGAGAGGACATTCGGCAGCAAGCACAGAAGAGGACATCCAGCAGCAAGTTAATCCACATGCTGCAGATTTGGTGAGAGCAGGAAATACTGAACGCCGGTTTCCTGCTCCTGGAGGTGTGAAGAGGAGAGAGGACAGACTACAGGACAGGGACACTCAGAGTTAATGACACGTAGTGGTAACATCTGAGGAGAGCCATATGTTTATTTGTATGCTTTTTGACACTTTTGAGACTGTTTTCTTTAAAACAGAGACTGTCTTCGCTTCTCAAACTGCAAGCTGAAGTTTGTTTCACAGCAGAGGAGCCTGATAGCTGACAGCTCTGCCTCCATTTCTACACTAATCACACAAAAATCAGACAAAGAACTACAAACAGGACCCATCAAACTGGCAAGAGTTGCCTGGCTGACACCACTGTAGTGTTAACTATTGTATTTATAGAAAAGGCAATGATACATTTATGTACTCAGATTTATTTGCATTGATTTGCTACTGTGATGCAGAAATCCATGAACATGTTACTTCAAAACATACCAGTCAAACAGCCCTCCATGGCACAAAAAGATTCCAGAAGAAGCTACCTCTGCTTGATATGCCTTGACTAACTCTGAGTCCCACTGGTCACAATAAACAGGTGAGGGTGGGACCATGTGTTCATCTCTGTACGGTCCTTTTTATAACTATTTGATCATATTATTTATTTCTTTTATTGCACCATTTGCCTGCACTGTTTTGTTTTGTAAAAGCTGCTGTAATTTCCTCGTGCCCTTGACGTACAATGACAAATAAAGAATTCTGATTCTAATTCTGATGTTCTATGTTTCCATAAAGAAGTGAAACTTCTCAGATGGACATGCAGTCTGCTCAGACCTTGATGATTGTGGTGGGGTCATGGAGGATTTGTCATATTGCACATTTTCGGCCTCGTTCAGTTTCCTGTTTTATTTTGAAGTCTGATGCCATCTTTTGTTTCAGGCTCCTTGACCCCTGTTTCCTTGCATGCTCCCCCATGATGGCTCTCACCTGTGCCTGAGTGTTTGATTATCTGCACCTGCTGATAGTAGGATATAGAGTTTTCCACTTCTTTGTCTCCTTCCCTGCTTGTCTTTTTCTCTGTCACTTTTGTCCCAGTGGTTGTTCGCTGTCCCCTGCTTAATATAACTGACCATTACCAGTTTGACCCTTGAACCAGCCTGACATCTGATAGGAGCTTCTGGACTTGGATTGCCCCCGACCATGACTGGGAATGTCCATTTCTGAACCCTTCGCCCGCCCTACGACACCCCGGTCACTGGCTTGACCTCAGCTTTCTCGACTGCCCCTCAGCTCCCTGATGAGCTGCCAGGGAGCCAGGGAGCTGGCTCCGAACTTTGTCTCCCTAACTACTCCATCCTCTTTGCCTTTGTCCTGTTTGAAAATAAAGACTGCTTCTTACTATGACACGATTAAACTACTGTCAGAGGAATTTGCTTTGAAAGAACACAAATGAGAAAGAGAATCCATCAGTCCACCTTGTGACGCTTCCCACTGAGGGTTGCTCGATGCTGGAGCCCATCCCAGTTCACATCAGGCACAAGCACTATGCAGAACATGCAGAGCAGTAAAGGACCAGGCAGCATGAATGCCATAAAGCCTGGCTGCTGTTTCACATTCTGAGATCAGTCATGAATCTTTTATTTGATGGGGAATGATCTGCAGTTTGCCTTTTGCATTGTTGAAGCTTTTAATCACTTCACTGGCCACCGTACTTTATGAGCTCCGACTGCTACCGAGGGGCCAGGTGCGTCACTTCACACCAACAAGTTTTGAAAAACCTAACGTGTTGATGTCAGGGTGAAGAGGAAGCAGGTCACTGGTCCAATTCAGAATGTGTGTGTTTGGCATGGGGGGCAATATCCTGCAAACAATAACAGTTTCAATTTGAGGCACAATTTATTCCAAACACAAGTAAATGTGCGCAAAACTCAGCTCTGTCCTAATTGTTCTTCTCACAATCACAGCTTCAGCTTTTCACATACGCCTCCTTGTGGCCACTCAGTGATGGCGAGGACACTTCAAAATGTCAATGCATGCTGCGCATAGATTCATTCAGTGGACAGTGGTTGCTTCAAGAGGTGTCAGGAAGGGATCTTGTTAAAGAAGCCTTTATATGTTGGGGCAAAAATAGCTTGTGAAATGAAAGGAGGCAAATTGGAGATATGTAAAATGCAAGAATATAGCACAAAGAGGTTTCACATTGTATCACACAAATCCCTTGCCTTGCTAATTCGAACTTTGCCAGAGATGAGACAGAACTGGTATTAGCCATTGGCCCTTTCAAAACTCATGACCTCTTGGGTCAAACGAAGTTTGACAAAGGAGCTCTAATGAGTAGTTCTTGCTCGCACGGTGCAACTGGTCCAGGGGAGATGAAGGACTTTGTAGAGGGAGGGGTTAACCCTTGAAGCTGTGAGGCTCCAGTAATTAGACAGAGACAGAAATCTTAAGGATATGAGTGACCTTTCAGAAATCCAGCTGCATGTGAGGACTGCACATCAGCGGCGCCCTTGGCTTGTGAAGGTGCAGATTCTCCGCACGCAGACATGACCACGCTGTGAAGAATCAAATTTCCACATCATGCTGTCAGACCTCGATCAGTTCATCCTGCTTTTTCCAGTTTGGTTTTGATTTTTTTTTTCAGCTTTTATTGCTGAGTTGAATCTGCCAGCACCTGAAAGTGTCCAGGACAAATAAGTGGGAGAACAATGAAAAAGCTTGTTGATCCAAACATGGTGGCTGGCTGCTATGTTACCACGGATACCTACACTATTGTTTGGCCCATTAAAACACCCACACACACCAAAAGCCGATAAGACCTCAACTGGATCGACCACACAAAGAAAGTCTTTTTTGTCAGTAACAATCCTTTAATCTTTGGGGACAATTGGGGTGACACTTTGGAATCAGGCCCTAAAAGCACTGTGGTGGTCCTGGGCAAACAGTTAAGTGTGCGAGGCTGCGTGCCGCCTTTTATTTGTCCATATGTCAGATCTCTATCAAATTGATACACACCAGTTGATGAACATATGTAAAATACTTTTCCTTTCTATCGTGATGACTCAGCCTCGGACTCTCAGACTCTCTCATGCTCCATCCTGAGATTTGTGGTCATATCCAGTTATGTAAACAAAAAAACAGAAAGTGCACTGTGAAATTTGTTGGATATTCTGAAAGATTTGAACAATCAGACTTTTGTTTCTCTCTGAAACAGCATATGGGGATTGAGAATGGGGATTTCAGATGAGGTGCAAATGATTTGAAGCTCGTCAGAGTGAGATGCCTAAAGTGCCGACATGTCTGTGTCTTCTCTTCACTTTCAAAATGTATATTGTTGTTCTATCCATCAGAAAAAAAGCTTGGGGTTGTGAAATACATCCTCTTTGACTCCTAGACCAGAGCCAAAGACTGAGAATTTAAATCAAAAACTGATTGTCCCAATAACTCAGACCCAAGTCCGAAGGTGTCTCTTTGTCAGCTATCTACCTTATCAAAGTGACTGAGTCAATGTGATATGCCAAAACTTCGCAGGTATGGATATGCTGGTAAAACAGGTTGTGCTTGGGCTCGATCATGGAGAGACCCTGAACCCAAAATCGCTGACAGTTGTGTGTGAGTACCATTGGTATTCACCATTAGTGTTTTGTGTGTGTGTGTGTGTGTGTGTGTGTGTGTGTGTGTGTGTGTGTGTGTGTGTGTATGTATGCATGTGCATGTTAGCAACTGTATGTAAGCTGCACAGTATCAAAAGTTTAGATAGCAGTGGGAGAGTTACTCACTGGATGCAGTTTTCTCACTCCTACTGCATGTCACAACTGCATCTTTTAGAACACGTCACAGGGGGGAACGAGGCTGAGCAAGTTACTCAGTTTCCCTACTCAATTCACAGTTTCACACAACTTTATATTTATACAAACACTTTGGTGGATACATACACAAACACATTGGTCTACACTGTTTTGCTTTTTTTTTTCATACACTGTATACTTTTTAGACATCACATTCACAAAAAAAATTTCCTTACATTCTCACCTGTTATTAGCAACAGCTGCCATTCAGGTGCATCTCAGGGTCTGATGATGCTCCAGCACATGGAGAGGATGAAGGAGCATTTAAGAATAGTCTGTATTTCTCTGACTGGTGATTTCAGTTGCAGTTGATTACTGGTAACTCTCTAATTTCCCAATAATTTTGGCCAATTAAAAAAAAAAATTTTGCTCGCAGAAAATATTTCCCCCACTTTAGTCACACAGACAGTTTTCCCCAAATACTTTGGACACACTTTACAGAACAATTCCTCCTAATTTAATAATTCAGTCATCTAAACTCTTGCCAACTTTTAAAATGCTACTGTTAGATTGACATAAGTACAGTGACTATCATTCCCCAAGTTTGTGCAGAACTCAGCCGCTCTCTCAACATTTTGTGCTGATTTCTCCCTGTTTTATGTTGCCTTGGAGGCTCAACTGAAAGAACAAACACATATGTCATTACCTAAAAGACTGCAACACGAGGGCCTGCAGCCGTGCCCTGTGACTGCATTCCTGACAAGACGATAGTTAGCTCTTGCGGGCGAAATGCAGCCCTGATAACACAATCTGGATGAGGCTGTTTGGAAACGTACATATTTATATGGAGTCTATTTGTGCGAGTCTCTGGGTGCACACTGCTGTGCACCTGTCTGTCAGCTAGGTAGATACTGGAGCCGGTTCCTGCCCCTGATCCCGCGTGATGGGATGAGTCTTCAAAGAGCGACAACCTTGTTAAAACACACCGCAGGGGCTCGAAGGGAATAAATACAGCCGGCAGAAAAAAGGGAGAGGAGTGTGGAGGGAAAAATCAACACACTGACACACGGTTTGTCTAACAATGTACCGCCTGCCGGGGTTTTAAAAGATTAAAATGTCTGAGGTTCCCTTTTTTTGTTCCGTCTCATTAGGACACGTCTTGTGTGAGTTCTCATTGTCAAGAGCGTTTGATACTTTTACATTTTGTTCCCGTTGATAGCAATTTGCATTTTTCTTTGGTGAAACATCTTGTTTCGTGTGTCACTACAAAGGACGGGTGCTTTTTCTTTCTCCCTGCGATCTTCCTTACTGTTACAGTCTTCCTCCACTTACACTGCTGCTCCCGAGTTCCTTCTCCTGCAGGATGCCAGACTAATGTGTGTACCTCTCCATGCTGCCACTATTTAACACAGGGAACTAATGGAAGACACGCGCCATGCGGCTGCACTTACATCTCTCAGTTAAAGGACGACACAAGGTGCAGTCAGACTAGATGTGTCACTGAAGAACAAAAGACAGCATTGCGGATGCATAAGTGTCGAGGGGCTGCAGGTAGAAATGAAAGACTTAGCGCAAGATGAGATCTCATCTTTAATAAAGTTGCGGGTCTCTGATGGCAGCCACTACATTTAAACCTCATTAGAGGGACACGACGTCGGAGACAGAAGTGAAGGTAATAAGAGGCTGTCTGCCTGTACACATGTCAATCCAAGCAAAAAATGCGACTGTACTGCACTGACTCCATGAGGTACTGCAGCCTTGACAGGTCACATTAGCACAGCTCAGCCAGTGATAACCAGTGGGAAATTTGATTGTCATGGCTGCTTGTCATGAGAGAGTGTTTTCGAAACATTTGGCTCAATGTGCAAAGGCAAAAAAATGTGAAGCAGTGGGACCAGAATTTGTCAGCGCTCATCTCTATCGTTATTTCACATTGTATAGATTATGATAGCTGGCACTTATATTGTTTTTTGTTTTTTTTCCCCATCCAATCGTAATATTTTGATCTTAGATCCTACCTGCACTGTTTGAGCTGCTCTAATCTCGTGATACATGTGTATCATGACAATAAAGGCATTCTGATTCTGATTCTGGAGTTAGTATCAAGATCAAGCTGCAGCCCAGTCCTAAGTGGAAACTAGTTTCTCCTTCATCCCTGGTGCACCTTTGAAGAGGTAGATGCTGTGTAGCAGACATCCTGACAACTCAAGGCCTGTATTCCTGCCATGAGGAAGCTGCTGCCTTCAGCTTGCATCTATCACAAGATTTCAACCCATACAGGATTCATATTTACTCACCAACACTCGATTGCATCTCTGCAGTAGACATACAAAACGAGTTTCTATCAAAATGTGTTTTAGGATTGTAGGGAAAGGTTAATGAACAAAGTTCTTATGATCATGATCAGGGGGCTGCATGGTGGCGTGGGGGTTAGTGCTCTCACCTCCCAGCAAAAAGGTCCTGGGTTCACACCCTGATGGGGCCTTTATGTGTGGAGTTTGCATGTTCTCCCTGTGCATACATGGGTTCTCTCCAGGTATTATGGCTTCCTCCCACAGTCCAAAAACATGCGTAAGGTCAATTGGCGATTCTAAATTGTCCGTAGGTGTGTATGGTTGTTTGTTTCTCTATTGGCCTGTGATGGACTGGTGACCTGTCCAGGGTGTACCCTGCCTTCGCCTTTAAACAACTGGGATTGGCTCAAGCACCTCCCGCAACCTGTAACCGGAAAATTAAGCGGTATTGATAATAATAATAACCCTTTATTTAAACTTCCTGTAATGTACAAATCTATTTTCATGAAATACAACTATAACTACTCAGTATGTTAATGATAAAAATACATCTTGCACAAAGAAACTCAGTGAAACACGTTGCCTGCCTGGGGCATGTATGAACACACACATAATTTTTTTTTTTTTTTTTGTAAAACTCACAAGCAGTATTCAACAGCCTAATAACATTTGTCACCTAAATTCTCAACTTTTTTTAGGTTCATACAACTAATATGGGTTTTTTCTAATGTGGGAAATATATTTAAATTTAAACTGTCAACTGTATGTATACATGGTTACATAATGAAATATATCTGGTATAAATCGAATTATTACTTTTGTTAGAAATTCAATTGAATCCTTTTATTGGCTGCAAAGAGAAAAAAAAAATCTTTTTTCCTCCTCTGTTGTTTTAAGGCGAGCAGCTTATACTGTTGCAATTTTTCATCATCTTAAATCAAGCACATGATCACTACGTCATGAAAGTTTCATCAAAGTTAGACCACTGTCCATTAACAAGCTGTTTTACTGCAAGATGATGAAAACCTTCAAAGTCACTGTGTTCACTGTAAAGTAAAAAAAAAGAATTAAATAAAAATAAAGCAGTGTGAGGGGACGCTGTTTGTCACAAATGCTGGGGGGACAATATATGAAGATGATGTTCAAGCGCTGCGCAATGAGGCAGACGTTTTTTCACAGCTTTTAACAGACTCTCCATTTGCCCACAGCGGAGGAAGTCAGAGCACATTGTACTCGGAGGGGACAAGAGGGGGCCACCAAATACCATGCGAACAAGAACCACCGAATAATTTGAGAGAAAATGACAGTAGTGTGAGCCACTCGTATGCTTGGGTGATGTCATTCTGTGCCTTTTTGCCTGTGTGCCTGCACGGAGAAGGATACGTACTGTAGCATACACCCACACTTGGCCAGATCTGAAATGTTTTCGAGCTTTGAGGTTGGGAATTATGCCTGTGAATTTGTGCTGAAGCTGAGCGGGAAGATCAGACCCGCGCTTTCATCACAAACCCCCAGCGAACTCCGGGAGTGCACGCCGCAGGATTAAGAGACTCAAATTAGAGATTAGAAGACATATGCGGGGAGAGGAGGAACAACGCAGCAAATCATAGACCACCCCGTCCTGTTAACACAACTTGATGCTCTCACCCCCCCCCACCCCCCACCCCCCTCCACCCCCAACCGCAAGATCCCAGGGAGGGCCCTCAGTGGCCGAGAAAGTAATTCAGGAGGAAATCAAAAAAGGTCTCGCTCCACTCGCCTCATGGACAGCCTCACTAATAGCCAGCCTGCCATCAGCCGAAGACACGATTTCGCCACCCTACTGTGACAGAAGCATCACATCCTTCCAAACACTCAGATGTTCCATGTGTCTGACATGTGCCGGTATAATTACCCAGTGGGTTCCTGCTGTGAGGAGAAAAAAAGAACTGAGTAGATCTTCGTCTCTTCTCATTTTTCACGATTCATTCGGATATTCTAATTCTGATCCCCAGCGCTGCATGTAGTCGTCAAGTGGGTAATTAAAGGAACAGATTGACGTGTTGCCACAAATTGTGTCATACTAAGTGGACAGTGAAAACTGGAGCTGCGTCACCTTGAGAGATGGGCAGTGCTTTCAACAACACGCAGAGGTGAAACTGCCACCGGTCTCAAATAGCAGATCAAAATGCGCCTTTGTGAGAGGACAAGTGGAGAGTACAGGAGAGTTTATTCAAGCCGCTGACTCGCTGAGCTAATTAGCAAGAGCATTTTAGTGAGAGAAGACGTTGTCGGGGAATTCTCATCATCGCTCACATCTCAGTGTCCCCGTAGTTAAATGAAGTGTTATTTTTCATGTCGGCGCCGGGAAGAAAAGAGCAGGTCGGCGGGCTGGGTTTGTCAGCCAGCGTCCGGGACACTCATTATCTCTCCAAAGTGATGGTCATGTTTGAAAATGACTGCATTTTTAATGCCTCCCTCCCAGACTCGGTTTGGAAGAGTTGCAGCATTGGCAATAGATCTCAATCCAATTTACTGCTGCTGGAGACGCTTGTTTCTTTAACACTCCTCCTCTCTTCCATCCATCCATCCATCCCTCTCATCCCCCTCCAACACCCCCACCCCTACGCCCGCCCCCACCCCACCCAAACACAAGAGAGAGAGAGAAAAAAAAGAGAAAAGCACAACCCTATTCATCCTCCTGCCTCATGACAGCAGTAATTTATGCGCTGGTGGTGGGTGCACCCATGCCAATGCCAAGACAATTACATCGATGGCTTCAGCAGCCACGTCTAAAAGCCCCTTTCAGCATTCCAGATCTGGTGGTGCCTGGCGGGAAGGAGCTGGAGATGGGGCCAGTGTCGGGTGAAGGAGAAATAGTTTGATCACGCTGAAGATTTTCTGATGATCCGTGCACAAAGTGGACAGCCGAGGGATGGAGTTGAATTGCGGCCATGTGGCTCCAAACATATTAGGCGCAGCTATTATGGACTCTGCATCTGGCACACTCGAGGGGAACGGGGCTGTGGAGGTCAAGCAGGGATCATTAAACTTAGCTGCTGCTGTTTATCCACCCAGAACGGGGCCGGGAAGGCAAAAGTTGAGGGAAGGGAAGTTAAACGAGGATGAACAAATAGATGTAATAGACTTGCCTATGCAAACATTTCAAACGAGCTGAATGCCCTTTTTTTCTGCTGATTGTTATCAGCTCAACACCATGTTTTCCTTAACCTGGCCTACAATCCATCACTTCTTCACATGTATGATGTCTGGCATAAATTTCTGGTTTGTAAAATTCGATCGTGTTTAGAATTCTATCAGCTTTTGCTTCACACACATCTGTGTCACTCTCCATCAACATAAACTGAATGGTAGCCACTTTATTGGATAAGCCCGGATGGTCTCATTTCTCAGCTGAGGCGTTGGCTTTTAATAAAAGTACTTAGGAGGACGATGAGTCAGTGAGCTGAATGGAATCAATAGGAGCTGGCGATTCTAGTCAAACTGTCACCATGGTGCTGCAGGAGGCCCCCACCTCTCCAGTGTCGTGTGATGTTTTACAATTCTTGCCACAAATTATAGATGCTCACCAATGGAGGATGATGTTTTATGAACAGAGTCTGAGTGTTCCAGTTTTACAGGTTGATATCACCAGGGCTGCGAACGGCCTCAATTGGCAAGCACATGTAGGCGGTAATTTAAGCAGCTTCAAAACATGTGCAACGCTCCAGTTACATTGCATTTATGGCTGAATGTGTGAAACTGTCACCACTTTAATCCTGTGATGGTCACATTGAATGTTTTAGTTGCAGGTAATCACCAGTCATGTCTGTGTGGCATAGAATATTATCTCAGGTGTGAGTTTGTTACTTCAAAAAAAAATTGATTTAATTTCCAACATTCATTATATTAGGATTGTGATTTTTTTGTTCTTTTTAAAAAGGTGAGTATCTGCCATGAAAAGAGAGGATGACAGCTGAAGGTTCATTAGAATGGAATGAAATAAAATGCAGAGAGGACATTGAAACAAGATGCTGAGACATAAGCATGGATTGGCATTGAAGCAGAAAACAAACTGGTGGGGGTTTACCTGCCTTCCAGCACAATAACAGCTGCAACTCCAGTGAAGGCTGAGCTGGTTTGCACTTTCTTCCTTTTGAAGACATTTTAAACAACACAAACCACATTTCCATATAGCGGATGGCAATGGCAACCATGGTAGACATCTTGCGAGAACATGGCAACCCAGTTCTAAATGGCGAAACTGCATCTGGTCTGTCAGGAAGATCCCGAAAGGGGTTGGGTTCCAACTCACGTTCCTCATTGGCCGAGACACTGCCCTACTGGAGACGATCGGTAGTGCAGTCCAAGCATGAATTATCGCGGCACAGCGCGCCATTCCTTCTCTTTTCCCGTGGAACTGCGCTCAGTCAACAGTGCCCCAGTCAAAGAGAGGGAGCAACTCCGAAACAATGTGGATTCTACAACCTGGGCTGCAGTTCTCGTCGTGCCAGACGAGTGAGGAACTGTTGGAGTGTCACCAGACACGTGTTTTGGAGTTTTGGAGGAAGCCGAACAACCCGACTCCCTCGTCACCTGCAGGCACGGAGAAAATACTTTGGGTGCGTTCCAATTCCTCCCTTAACCCTCAGTCTTAACCCTCAATCTCAAAAATGCGTCCCTCTCACGTCCCTCAAACTCGCCCCTCAGCTTGAGAGACAGACAGTCCTCAAAACTGAGATTCTCCGCTACCACCCTTGCTATTAAGGGCTATCCAGAATGCATCGCGGTTTTACGAAAAATCAACATGGCGTGCAAAGCGGTGATGCCGGCGAGCTACAAATGTAGTAATTTGTTTGTTAGTGGAGACATGAAAATTACAAAAAACCTTAGTTTAGGCCCATGTTATGGATCAGTTACCTCGCTGTCCCGTAACATTTATTTTATTTTTTTTACGATCTATGGCCAATAGCAGCCGGTGCGGCTTCTACGGCTTCTTCTTCTTTTTCGGACTTGACAGAATGAACGCCGCTTTAGCGTAATGCTGCCCCCTACAGTCTGAAGATTTAACTGCCTTAAGGGGTGTCCCATTTCTAAGTCACAAGATCACCCTTAACACTTGGTTTTGAAGGTTAAGATTGAGGTTTGAGGGAGGGAATTGGAATTGGGCCTTTCTCCAAGAGAAGCTGCAGCGACGCCGCTTCTCCGACGGGTTGACATCGCTGGTCGCCCGCTGCCCCTCAGGGCCAGCCAAATTCACCCTCTTGCAGGACACTGCAAATTCGCCCCGCAAGTTCCCCAATTAAGGATCGGCAACTCCGGGAAGCACGCTCGTCGCGACAAGTGACGTCAAGTAAGAGAGCTTTTGTGTCTGGGCAGAGGCTGTTAGCTTAGCGTGATCTGTGTTTGTCTTGAAACTGTTTCCGTGTTCGATTCTGTTTCTTCTTTTGCTTATTTGTTTCCAGGACCACCGAGTCTGCCTGTAACTGAAGCTGTTGTCGCAAGAAGCCGCTTTGTTTGATCCGCCGGGTGAACATCGGGCTACTAGCCATTTGTGTTGCATTTAGGCCGCAGGACACCGATCGCCTATTTACAAGTTTCCCTCAAACCACTGTAGAACATACACGCTTCTGTCTCTCTCTCTCTCTCTCTCTCTTTCTCTCTCCTTTACTAACCACACATGCACCATGCACCTGTACATACACATACATGCACAAATCACTACACCGCATAACCCCCGTGACCTGAAAGTGACTCCGGAGAACCCGCGATCGCCAGTGCACACAACCGGATAGCAGAGCTACCCTTTTGTGAGTGCTTAGTGTGTTCAGTCACTTGGTGCTACCTCGTGTGCCCTTTACAGGACACTTGGAGAAGGCAGAGCTGTGGCCATTATCTAGCTCAGACTTGGCGTGCCACAACACGTGACACACACACACCCCTACACACACACACACACACACACACACACACACACACACACACACACACACACACACACACA